>BJBW01006486.1:9051-93443 GCA_004320125.1 Scolopax mira
TTTTCAGGAAAATGTGTTACGCTGTCCCATTTGCCACAATGCAGTGTTGCCCAAAGCACAAGTAACATCTATCTAGAGAGAATAACATGGTTTACTCTTACTCATGGCCAGGTTTGGGCATTCATGAGAACTCACAAATGTTTCTGAAGAATACTTGAGAAAGAGGAACACCTAAAAACTACCAGACCCCCCTCCCTTACAAACTACCTTTACAAACCTGGTGCTGTGCAAGGTTTAGAAAACATTCTGTGCACTGCTTGAGAAAAAGCGCAAACATGTTCTGAAATGGCACTTAAGAGAGAGAGTAACACTTCCCAAAGTGTCCCAAAAGACAGCTTCTCTGTCTACCCCACGCTGGCACCCAGGCACTGCTCCTGCCCTTCCAGGCTCAGAGACAAGGAAATGGGGGAATCCTGGGGCTAACGGACAAAGCCCAAGGCAAGCAGATCAACTCGGCTCTCTTTTGCTCTCTCAAATAATTCTATTTTCGGTTGGTGTTTGGTTTATGTCCTTCCAGTGCTAGTGAATGAGTTTGTGGTCAGAGAGGTTCTGCTTTGCCATAAGCTGAAACCTGCTGTTATAGCAGGGATAAAGCCACTTTCATCACTACCATAAGAAGCATCCAGCATTTGAGATAACAGCGTTTGAAACAGCACAGAAATGGTTACTAGTTTTGTCTTTTTAAAGTTTAAATAACTTTCACTCCTAGTTGAAGGATACTTGCTGGTGATATAACTATTTCAAGGACGGTTTAAGACCTTCAGGTAGACGGGGAGGACACGTGTTGAGCTATCATTTTCCAGCTACATGTGAGAAAGACAAAATGAAGACAGCTGATTGCTGAAGAGTATAGTCAGAATACAAGCAGGGAAGCTTTGTGGTTTATCAAATGCAAAGGTGATAAAATGCAAGCTCCCCGTGGGTCAGAGCTCCATGGCTGGTCCTGACTCCTCACTGATTAATGTCCTGATCACAGTTGATCTTGAAGTTGTTCCTCTTCTATTTCTACTGCTGCTTGTTCTTTCAGTAACATTTTTAAAGTCACCTTGCTCATCCTTATGTGGTGTAAGCCTTGAAGGTATGATGCAGGATCTTTCCAATATGACACTATAGCCTTGACAAGTGGAGGTTTACACCGTGAATTAAGACACTGCTCTTACAGCTTTGTCAATGCTTCACTTACATTTTTCCCATTTACCCTGGAAGACTCTCAGAAGACCTGGAAAACGCCTAAACAGCAGTCACTTCACCCACTCTTAAGAGCAGGCAGTGCTCTAGCTGAGTGTGGCCACCTCTGTGGTCTCACCGTAATACTGCACAAGCAGCTATGCCCAAAAGATTGGGAACAGATGACATTAGAGATGTATAATGTGCCAGAGGATCTCCCAGGCATCTTCCAAAGCTCTTGGTCCCAAGCATTTCGAGCGCTGAACACAGACAAGGTGCACTGCACAATAATTGGTTGCACAGCTGGCTGTCACTGTCTCCTGTGTTAAATGGTTCTCCATGAGCACAATTTTGAGAGCCTTTGGTCTAGTTTTCTATGCCACAGTTACTGGCTTTACATAGACACCTTTTTTCTCCTTCTAGTACATGCTTGATTTTTTCCTCTTTATCTCTTCTTTCACCTCTAAATCATTTTCCTAAAACCTACACTTAAGTGTGATTATTCCCTCAGTTGCACAATTACATCACCCCTTAAAATTCATGTAACATTTGTGTATGAAGAATTCACTGTTGGATTCCCCACCCTTTTTTTTTAAAAAAAAAAACAACAACAACAAAAAATGAACAAGTAATGAAAGGGATAAACCCCCACAAAGTCTCAGTATTATCCTACTACACAGCAGCCACTGAGAAAGCAAAGGAAAAGTAGCTTCTCCAACAAAAACGCCAGAGGAGGTTAAAAGAAATGTAGGTGGGTATTTGTCATCATAAAAGGCTTATTGTACAGAGCTAGCGTTAAACATGGGGTGATACTCTGCATGTGGCTTTATACACCCAAACTGCAAGTCTGTGGGAATAAGAACACAGAATCTAAGCCAGAATTATTTGTAAACATGGGATAGATGAGGTTTATATAACAGGCTACTGCAGATTTATGAATCCAGGAAAGGGAATAATTGCAAAGGAAATGAAAGTTAAAAATAGTCATGAACCTCCAAAAAGACTGTGCTTTCACCTCTTTCTCTGGCAACAGAGAATTACACCCACTTGCTGTGTGCCAGTTCATTCTTCTAGATAACCAGTAGGGCCAGGAATGGGGTCTCCAGTTTAAAAAAGAAACTTTACTTGGTAAATACTTGTCATTGTATGTTCAAAATAGGTTTTAGATTGCCTAGACAAAAAGCTTATACAATTTCCCTATACAACTAGCACAAAAAGTCTTCTAATGCCATGTTTCAGTACAATGCACTTCTTTTGAGAGCAGAAATAACGAAAAATAAGAGAAATCTAAGCACAAAAGCTAAAGCTAACCTACCTTCTGATGACATTTATTGCCAGCAGAACAGTATAAAATTGAATGTGTTGTTAATAAAGTGATTATTTATAGGGCTATAGATACCCAATAAAATGAAGTATAAATCGGTAACGCAACTAGACAGAAACAAAATGAGGAGAAAGAGTCAAGATGTAGCTCTAAGGTGCTGTTACCTGTGGTACACAGGGTGGCACTGGGGCTGTGACAGGGAGCAGGGAGGATGCCCAGGGGCTTTAGGGGCTTCCAACAGGCTAAAGGAAATCTCTGGGACCATAATAACAGCAATAACTTCCTTAATAGCAACAATTTCCTTAATAGCAAGGAAGTTATAATCCATACAAAAAAAAAAAAACCCCATACCATCCAGCGAGTGATGCAGGGGACAGGTGAGAAAAGTGGGGTTTTAAAATATTAAGTGAAGGATTTTGTGAAAAAATGTGTGCGGGTGCAAGATAAGGATACTCAAGTGTGTTTTAGTAATGGCCAAGATACAGCGATAGGATATCATGGAATCCTTACCTTTTGGCTTGTTTTCATCTGTCATTTTTTGAAACTAAAAGTAACAATGTTTAACGGAAATAGGATTTTTAGTGCTGTCTGAAAACGGTTTTGATAGACGAACGATAGATGAATGGTTGGTCAAAGCTTTTGGCTTCTGCAAGCTAAAGCATGCACTTGCTGAAATCAGTGTTCATTTTCTGTGGCTTGATGCCTGTTTCCTCACAGGACAATCAATATGCAAGAGGTCTGAAAGGGATGCGAGAGCTTTCCTGGGCACTTGGCTAAACACCACCCGTTATGAAACGCAGTTTTTATTATCTCTGCTGGTTTACAATCACACTCACTAATCACTCCAGAAGGAAAAGGTTTATAAAAATGATTGTTTGAAGAAACTACAATAAAACCTAACATGTTTTGTTAGTAATTCTCATGTACCATTCTGACTCCTGATCAAAGTGATCAGTTTATAGCGTTTATATTGTTTAGTTTAGAGGAATATGACAGCATATCCTTTATGTAGGGTAAGTTACATTTTCCTTTAGATTTTATTCAGGGATTTAATGAAGAATAGCTTGATCCTTCTATATTTTTCCCATATTCACATAAGATCTGGGTACACTGCCAGTACTGAAAGGTCAAGTATGGAATAAATTAAATCTGTAATTGATAACAAGTGACTTCCAGCTCTGGCAAATTATGTATTTAATATGAATTATTAATATTTGTTTGTTTTCTGAACTGAGTGTCTGCGATTTCATCCTCAGATTAAAAGAACCAAAGAATTTAAGATTTTGCCACTAAGCTAAAGGTCATGGGTGTTTCTGACCCACCGGTTGCTAGCTGCTGGCTAATGTTATAGTGAGCTTTTACAGCGTAGCAAATATTTTGCATAAGGAGTATTTATATTTATTTATGTCTAAGCTCAGTGTTTGTTTTTGATGTAATCTAGAATGAACTTTTATAGTAAACAGTGATGTTATTTAGAGAAAGTGTAAACCAACCAGTACTTCCCTTTATATACTCACAGCTCCAGCAACTTCAAAGCACTTGCTAAAGCACAGCTGAAGACAGAATTTAGTTTCATAAAATACAGATCAGTAGTAACATGTTTTTTTTTCCATTTATTTATGATTGTTTTCTCAGAGCTGGGAGAACAAGGGAAGTATTTTAAATTCATAGTTGGTTACCATGCTGCCCTTGGTCCACCCGAGCTGGAGCCCAGCCCAAGCTGCGAGATGCCCGTGTCTCTGCAGCTTCCTGTGATGCTGGACACAGCCCCAGGAAAAGAGTTCCCCAAGGAGATACTGCCTAGATCGCTCTCTGCAAGAGGAGTGCCTAACAAGGGACTTTTCAACCTCATAAAGACTACGAAGGGGCTCTTTATGGTTTCCTGATTAAATGAATTCTCTCTGAAAGTGAACCAGCTTCTAATGTGGCAGTGGTGAATGCCTGAGTCTGCTTACCCGGGCTGGCAGGAGGGCTGGTGCCAGAGCCTGGTTGCTTTGGGGGACGCAGATGGAGCGTTGGTGCTGGGAGATGGGGTGAGGACAGGAGCAGCAGAAGGAAGAGAAGGCTCAAGGCTCTGCGGTCCCACCAGAGGCTGGGTCCCCTCCTGTTCTCACACTGCCTAGGGAGGGGGTCCTGGATCACTGCAAAAGGACATCACTGGGATTAGTGGGCTGGGAGAGAAGCAACATCTTTGATACTTAAGTGATTGTACATGGCAGTTTAGTAAGAAGTTGCTGGCTTAATTGCAAGAAGAAAATAATTGTTGTTAAGAAAGGCTTTCTGGTGCATTACTGAAGGAGTGCTGGCGTGCTCAAGCCTGATTTGTAGAGGTGGTCATGGCCATGAATACCCAGATAATGTTCCTGGAAAATGGCAGGAGTACCCAGCTGCCCTTTACTTGAACAAGGTAAATAAGTCTAAGTCCAAGAAGTGAATATGAATGTTCCCAGTCCCGTTTTTGCTTTTGTTAAATAGTGTCACGCACCCAGCAGCTTCCGGTTCTGTATAAATAGATTCTGTCAGCCTCAACATTAGCTTGACTTTGACCCTTGGCTGGCATCAACCAAAGATAAAATATAGGAGTTAAAAGACTTGGGAGCTTTTAGAACAATGTTCAGAGAAGCGTCTTCCAGTGCAAAACAGAGGAGGCGTAAATAATTTACAGTTGATGCTTTTACTCAGCTACTCCTCTTTCCTTCCAAAGAAAGTCTTCTCATTTTAGGCATAAAAATAAACATTGAGAGGCAAATGGGAATGCCACCTGATGTAAAATAAGTTAAAATGTAGAGGACAAGGTTATAATTTTCCTTGACTTGAAAGTTATATGATGAGACAACATTTATAAAATCTCTTTTCAATTCCCATGCTGATAACTGAAGACACAACATCATACACTGCAAGGCATTAAGGACGAAGTATTCTGTTTTCCAGACCATGAGAAAAATTTGGGCAAATTTGAAAAGTTATACCCGGGGGAAAACATTCAAGCCAGGGCCATTCTTGCTGCGTGCACACACGTAGCACCACCAGAAGCTGCCAGTTTCCCCCCAAAAAGCAAGTGAGCCTTCAGTAGGTTAGAGGACTGAAAGAACACCCTGACCTAGCTCTCCCCACTGCAAAATGTGAATCTAAATATGACAGTCATTATGTTACTCTTTTAGGTACTTAATCATGTTATAATGCATTATATTTCATCTATTACTCTCCTCCAAAGAGGAGCCACCTCCAGAATGGCTTGATGTGTCAAAGCAAATTTTCTTGGTCCTTCAGATCTGAATCATCAACTGGATTATGAAAGGAAAAGGTGACAAACTTTCTCCTTTCTTTCATTACCCGAGTGGTTTTGTTTATGTTAACAACCTATCTTGAAGCTTTGATTATTTGTGTACCCCTTTAAAAGTAATTTCTACAAATATATGACATTTCAAATGTCATATATATTTTATTGTCTGGCATCAGGGTACAAAAGGAAGGGCTGAAAGCATCATTACTTATTGGGAAGAAAATGAAGAGAAAACTTCTTTAAGAAGAGAGGAGAAAAAGAAAGGAAGAATTTGTGGACACTCCCCCCAAAGGTCACAGGAGGCAATGGAAGGAATGAAACTGGTGATGGAAATCAGCAACACAGACAAACATCCCAAAAAATGCAATCTTCAAAAAAGCAGCAGGCAATCAGGCAGGGGTGCTGTGAGAATCCACAAACCTTTTGTCAGGGCTAAGCCACAGCAACCACCAGCTCTGCTCACACCCACACGACGCTCCTGCCTCCACGAAATGGCACTCACAGGGTCAGAAACATCAATATAACACCAAGTGCCCTCCTGAAAAGAAGAAAAGCCCAGCACCCGAGGCTTTCCACGGCTCCAGGCTGTGACACAGTGACCCTCTGCAGTCATCCATGCACAAGGTCCTCCTGGACTTCAGAATTTGTTTAGACTGAGCCAGATGATTCTGAAAAAATAACCCTCAGGTGTGATAAAAAGGAGGATCTGAAAACTAAACATAAGCAGGTCTAATAATGAAATAAGACTGTTGCTGCTAGTTGCTAAAATTACTCCTTGTTATCAGTTTTGGAAACGTTTCTTGTTATTGCTACATTAGCAAAGGGACCAAAGACATTGAAAACAGCAATGCTGCTGGCTGTAACAAGGCAAAAAGTGAAACATGCTGTTAGATGGCATGCTATAAATACACACACGTACTCATTTTTGATATAAACACAGTGGCATGTTGGACTTAAGCTGGCCACTATTTAAAAATACTGTGTGGAATAACTTCTGTTCTTGATTTTATCTGTTGCACAAGTAGACTCAAAGCATTTCCTCTTCAGCACCGGAATTGTGATAAGACCCAGAATTTTAGCTACCCCAGCTTTTCTATTTCAGTCCTGGTAGCTTTAAATTGTGCTATTACAGCAAGACCAGAAACCATTTCTCCCTCTGCCTTATTTTGGTTGTTCTGGAGCACATTCTGCCCTGTAATTGATAGAGTTTAAAAATAAAACTAGCTTGGCCTTTTCAAACATAAAAATATTTTCTTGAGAAGAAAGTGTAGGTTTCTTTTACAGAGAAGGTAAATATTAGTGACCTTTGTGAAACAAATAGGTTCAAAGTAGTAGAGGGGTAAATATTTTTCCTTGCCTTAATGCTGCATTTCAATTTTCTTGCCCGGCCTGTATCAGCATTAAAGCTTTTCTTTCCATCTCTTACACCATACAAAGGCCCACCTTCCCCAAGCTCTAGTGCTAATTTTGAATTATAATGTCATCATGTGACTTAGCTACATGGTCCTCATTAAAGCCTTCAGGCATCATGCTGATAAAAACATTTGGAAGAGCCTCCTGAGACCCCAAGCTTCCATCCCCTAGGCACAGCAGGTCAGAGCATCGCTGGAGCACACTGCTCTAGCAACAGCAGGGGAAGGAGGTGGAAAGGGGGGCTTTGCTATGAAAACCAGAAGTATTTAAACAATATTTTTATTACTATGCCTAGTATGATGAGAATGTAATAAAAAAACACGAAGGATAAACCGTGTTAGATAACACTTGCTTTGATGGTAGTTCATCTGCTGGGTGGAGGATGCCTGAAGCTGTTCTGAGCACAGCACTGCCCAGCCAAGCTGCTGAGGATGCCAGGGTGCAGCCAGGGCAAGGGTTTGCCTCTGATTTGTGGCACTGCAAGATCATGATAATGCTCGAGGGATAATCCCACCAATGCCTTTCTGTGCCAGGTTAAGAGCTCTCACCAGGCTCCCAGGAGCATCTGTGCCCTTGTGCAGTGAGCAGCATCAGCTCACTGCCAATCCAGCTGAAAGCTGACCCTGCAGGGAAAACCTGCTTGAGCCAAGACAGGGTAAGAGGCAAGAACACATGGCTTGTGCAGAGGAGCCACAAGCCCTCTGCTTAGCCAGGCTCAGCTTTACTTTGGCTCAAGTGAATCCATGTAGCCCATAGACAGGTCTTGCTGTGAGGCCAATGAGAGCAAGATCCTGGTTTAGTGGATCTGTATTTCCTCTTCAAAGCGTGCATTTTTCAGGTACAGAGCAGAACAACCAATCTTCTACTCTAGGGGCTCAAGGCTGTGTACCCAAAGCTGCTGTCTAAGCCCTGGGAGATACAGCAGGATGGAACACAGAGCTTGGCCACCAAGTCCTAACAGCGTGCAAGCACCACACGGCAAGAGGTACCCACACACAACCAGCCAGTTCCTCTCCTGACACGCTACAACAGCCTGCAGGATGCACGCCTGGGTGACTTTAAAGAAACCTATGCATTCATCCTATTTCACTACGTCTGACTGTAAAGTCACGCCCACGCACGTGTTCAGCAACGTCTGACAACTAACTTTTAATCTGCCTTGCCTTCAGTAGGACAGTTTTGTCCACCCGATTTGGAGGAACCAACCCGCGGATGGAAGAATGAGCAGCCAGAAGGCAGAATTACCCAGCGACTGGGTGAACAACACACTTCAGGGCCTCCTAATTGCCGAAACCACCCAACTCCCAGCAAAGAGGAGAGCGGGGGCCGGCCGGCGGCTGCCCAGCCCCTCAGCCCCGCGGCCTGGGCGGCCTGAGGGGAAGCCGGGCGGGCAGGGAGGGAGCCGACAGCGCTTCTCCTCACGGAACGCTTTCAACACGGTCGCGACGACGGCAGACAGCTCCGTCTGATCAAAAAGATTAAAATTTGCCACAAAAAAAAAGAAAGACTAAAGTTACCAGACAGACCCCACCAGGCAGCGCGACTACCAGGAGCTCGCCGGCTGGGCCTGCGCATGCGCGGCGCACCGCCGTGAAGGGGCGGGAGAGGCTTCCTCAACACACACCCACCTAGAGCCGGCACCGCCTCTTGCGATTGGTGGCGCACCCCCCTTCTTCCCGCCCCCGGGGGAGCTACCACCCTCACTATTGGTTCCGCGGCCGGGCGGCGCCTGGCGATTGGCTCCGACGGCCTTGTGGGCCGGCGGTGTTGCGGGGCGGGGAGGCCCGGCCTTTGCCGTGAGGTGCGGGAGGGCCCCGGTCGCCGCCGCTGCCGTCGTCGCTTCCGGGTCCGTGGTGAAGCCGCCGCGGAGGGCGATGGCGTAAGTGCGTGGAGGGAGGGGGAGCTTCGGGCGGGGGTTGCCGCTTTCCCACCGGGCTAGGCCCGCTTGAACGCGATGTGGGGGCGGGTGCGGAGGGGTTGGCCCCGCCGCCGTTCCTGGGCCTGTCAGGCCGCGCCGTCGGCGGCCTCCCTGAGGGAGAAGCCCACCAGTGGGGCGACTCTGAGGGGCCGGGTGGGGGCAGCGGGGCGCCGCGCCACGGGGCCACGCCTCCGGTGCTGAGGGGGAGGCGATCATCGCCTGCTGCCTCCTCCGCGTTGTGTTACCGGTACCGGCGTGGCCGCCTTCCTCTACCGACTCTCCTTGGAAGCGGTGTGAGAGGAGCCCTCTCCGGTTTTCGGGTTCCTGTCTTTTTTGGTTTTTTGTTTTTTTTTTCCTCTTTCCGTCCGGCTTTTCTAGGTTAACGCCGTGCAGAAGGGGTGTAAGGTCAGAGGACAGGAGTTCAGGCGCTTCCAGTTTTGGTTTTGGTCTGTGAGGAAAGTTTCACTCTTCCTTTTCCCTGGCCGGTGGAAGACGGTCCCTGCCGGTGCCCGAGGGCCCTTAGAGGGTTTAATAATGCACGCACACAAAGTGCACCTGCTTTCTGGTGTGTCTAAAGCCGTGATGATAATGTGCTTGCACGTCATGTTGTCCATGAAAACAAATCTGATGTAATTTATTAATATGCCATGCTTTAACACGTGTTAATACAGTGGAGGTGTAGTTTAAAGATCAGGATATAACCAGTATCCCAGACATTATCTATGGGTTTGAGTCCCATCTTAAGACACATCTTAAGCAACCTTCACTAGACTTTGTGAAAACTTCCAAGGTTGGAAGTTTACTGCAACAGATGTATCTCCCTATATAATTTGATCAGGTTTAATATGAAAAAGACCGGTATTGTTGCCATGGGAGTTCTTTTGTTGTATCGTTTAATTAGTTAATTCTACTTCTCTGGTTGTTCTTATTGTAGCAGAACAGGTTTTTTCCTGGCTTATATGTGCCAAATGATGACCAGATAAAAAATAGGGCCAGAATTTTGGCTATTGAGAAGAAAAACTAGAGCATTGGAGGGAGTAGCCCTCTTGTAAAACTACGTTAATAAGTTTTTTTCAAATAATCATTGTTAAAAACAGTATTAAGTTGGTGATAAATAGATGTTCAGGGATGTTTGCTTAGGATCATGGCCTGAATTTGTGCAATTTGACAGTGTCTTTGAACAAATTAATGCATGAAGTGATTTTCCTCTTCATGAATTGTCTTGGATTAATTGGGTGGAGGTTCTTGCACGTCTGAAACTTGTCTAAGGAGAGCTCTAATCCTTATGTATGGCATGCTGAAGTAACTCACCCCTTTTAGGCATGCTGTTAGAAAACTTTGGCATGTGAAATGTGCATCAGCTGCTCTTTGGTAATTGCCCTTTTGCATAATTTTGTCCTGTGAGAAATGGGCAAGAGTTTATTGCTCTTCGTTAGCAGTGTGCAGAGTTATCCTGTGTTTATGGTGGTGTTGAGTTACTCCACCTCTTGCTAGTAACTTCTTATCTTCCTCTATAACAACTTACAGCACTTGTTGCTGTGCTGAAATCTTTGGATTGACTGCGGACTGGGACAGACACTAATAAAGACCTATCTGTAGTTCACTTGAGGATGGTGGTATGTGTAGCCACAAGACTCATTTTCAGTTTGATTTATGGCAGATTTACCCCTTTCTCCAAATTGTGATGATGTGTCAGAGGAGAAATTTATACAAAATACTTCTTGAAGATTTTATTCATAAGGTGTAGAAGACTCAATTTCATAGAGTATTTCAGATGTACAATGGTGTAGTTCAAGTTTTTAAAAAGGGGGGGGGGGAGAAGTCATGCCCTTCTTGTTAAGACCAGCACCAAAAAGGAGTAATTTATTTTTTTCTAAATAGAGGACTGTGCATAAGGGAAGTTCTTATTTATTTATGGACCTTTTAGATTCTGTTTGAAGTGTTTTGGGGGGTTTTTTCTGTCTTTTTTTTCCTTCTGCCATCAAAAACTGTCAATGTAAGCATGAAAACAACCCTTTCCCCTGGATAAGTTTGGGGAGTGAAGTTAAAGAATAGATTTTTTTTATTTTATTTTAAAAAAAAATAAAATTAAATGAACAGTCATCCAGAGAGCAGTTGAGTGATGCAAGGAGTACTGTATGTTGATTGCCATAGCAGGAGCTTGTCTTATTTCTTCTGTATTAAAGCTAATGTCCTATACCACGAAAAAATAAATAAAAATATTTATTTTCTGCTGTCTTTGACACTGATTTGGCAAATACTAGACTTTTTTTCTGTGTGTTTGTGTGTTTGGTTTTTTTTTTTTCCCCTCATGCTCTCAGAAGGGTGTTAATCTTTATTAATTTACTGAAAGTGCTTCTCTTAGTGGTTTCTATTTCTGTTAGGTAAAATAAATCTCATCAGGTAGGTTATTGTAAGAATGATTTTTATCTGGTATCTTACAGTTCCTTTGGATATACTTTAATTTTTATTTAATTAATTTTTAAGTAAACATATTATTTACTAACTTAAAGTACTGTAGTGCAAATTAGGTTTAACTAGGGCTGTCCACACACTGGTTTAACTAGGTGTGACTCTTCTGTGCTCTGTTTTTAATGCAGCTGTTTCCGCTGGAGGTTGTAGCAACATTTCATTAGTGTAATTAAAGCAGTATTTTAGTTTGTTTATGGTTTACTGCTATTTTTACTTCAAGCACTAGCAGAGGGGGAAGAAACTAGGTGTGAATCCTAGTTCTTTTTGTAAAAAAATAAAAAAATGCTAATATTTAATTTGGTATAAGGTGTGGAGCCAGTGCAACATGTCAGATAGCAGAATTGCTGTGTTGCTGTCATTGAGCTTATTCTTTTGTGTACATGTGTTTTTTTGAGGATAACTTCTTTTCTCTTCCTTCCTCTTTCCCTTGCTTGTTGATTAAAGAACAGCTAAACTTCCCAGGCTGTGTTGGGCCAGGTTTGAGGTCTTCAGATGTAGCTGGAGCGTTTTGGGAAAGATGCCAAGGTTGACAGCTTCTTGTTTTGTGAAATGTGCCTAATATGTGTCTGGGTGCTGACAGTGTCATGGTACTTTCAGAGGAAAATGCAATGGAGTGGTGTTTGCATTTGTGAGGCTCCTTTCTAATCTTATTTAATTATCTTATTTAATTATCTAAAGCTCTGACTTCGTAGCAGCTGTTGCTGGGGACCCTTTGAAAGAAAGTGATGGGATGAGTAGGATGCAAAAATGCCTCTTCTTTACTTTTCTCTCAGAAACCATTGTGGGCCTGGCTCCTTTACTGGAGACATGAAGCATCCTGGCATATTATCTAAATTCATTTATTTAGACTAAGGGGAATTACCTCCTGTTGTTCAATATGTCATTTTGGGTGTAACTGTGACTCCGCTGTCTTGTAATTGCTGTACAAGTTGGGAGTTGAGTATTCTTAGAATGGTAGTTAACCTCTAATAACATCAATTAACATAAATTTGGTAAGTGTTTGATTTCTGTGAAGATCTGAGGAATATATCTGGCAAATTTAAACTCCTGGTTTATTCCTTATCAATAATAAAGGCATTGGCAGTATCCATTATTTCCCTAGCCCCTTCATAACTGTATAAAACTGTTTTTTCTCAGTATCATGAATGCTTGGGATTTTTCCCCACCTGTGGATACCGGTTTTATTCGTCTGTTTCTACAAGGTGTGCCAGAAAAAGAGTGTTAGAAAGGACGTGGTAAACAGACAGTTCTTTCTCCTTCCCTTGTGCAGTCCTAGACCCATGTTACCCTAATGCTCTCGGGCACTGGATAAAATGTCTGTTCCTTTCCACCTCAGCTATAGGTACAGGACAGACCTTTTACAGGTGGATTGTTGCTCCTTAAGCTGCAGCTGCCTCTGCCAAGCAACTGAGCTCTGGTGATGAGAGCCTGGTGACCAGGCTTCTGTTGTAGTTTTTTTTTTTTGAGTCAACTCTTTCACGTATGCATGCTTGCTATAAATTTTTAATTACTCTGTTTAAGCAGAGGTTTGTTAACAGTGTCAAGTGTTAATGTGTCAGGCTGAGGTTAAAAGTAGTTTGCTTATTGGATGCCATTGTAATGCGTTTCTAAAGATTTGAAGCAGCTCTGGAATACTTGGCTTTTTAGGGACAGAATATTTGCTGTGAAAATTGGATTGAGCTTGGAATAGTGGAAGTGGACTGGAAATGAAGTGCATCCCTGCAGGATTGTAACATCACTTGTATATTCTTAGTACTGAGAAAAATGGATTAATACGTGATACAAGTAATTAAATTTTTTTTTAGAGTGTCCGTGAAGTGTGTGTTTCTGCTATAAAGAAAGCCTGTCTGACCAGGAGGAGGAAATCTACAGAAATATTGAAATCTCACATCTTCAGGCCAGTCCACTGTCTGCTTTGAACACACCAAGTGCTCTAAACATGCACAACTTGAAAAGCAGGCCCCAAGCATTTCAGTTTGGGCATCATAAATAAAGGATTTAGCCTTTATCTCTCCTTGCTTCAGGTGTCTCATTTGCAGAAAGAAGACTACATATCCCTGAAAGGACTGCTGTGAAGATAAATATGAGTAGTGGGATTCTGACACTTGAGTGCTACAGAATTCTCCTCTTCTCCTGTCCTCCTCCCAGGAGAAAGCTAATACATTTTGTATGTATTAACATGTTATGTGATAAATGAGATCTATGAGTGATATACTGAATAGTAAAGATACTTTTTTTTCTTTTTTTTAAAGAAAAAGGTGTCGGGGAGAAGCAAAGCAAAACACTTTTTAACACTTTCTGATTACATTCTGGTATGTTAACTGAAGTAGAGACCCTGCGAAAATAAAAATAAATAAATGCAGAGAGGTAAACATGAAGTTCGGGGTTCCTCTTCCTCTTTAGCATGTTTTCTTTCTTATATTAGTGGAGCTGTTAAGAGTCAGTTTTCCACCCAAACTTAGGTCTGGTAAGATTTTGAAAGGATACTGTTACTTCAGAAGAATAGAGTAGCAATATGAATGTAAATTATGTAAATTACAAGTTAATCAGCCTATGGGTTGGTGTTCCTGGAGAGTGTCACAGTTGTTGTTTTGTGTGATTGCAAAGTAATTTTGCCCCTAGGAATAAATGTACCAAAGGGTGGATGAGTTCAGGCAGCTGAGAGGTATGTAGGATTTAAATCACAGAATCTTCAGGGTTGGAAAGCGTCTCCTGAGATCACTGAGTCCAGCCATGCACACACAAAAGACCCCCACATGCTCTGAAGGGCACATCTACATGCTTCTTAAAGTCCTCCAGGGCTAGTGATTCACCTCCCTGGGCAGGCTGTTCCAGTGCCTGACCACTCTTTCAGTAAAGTAATTCTTCCTAAGATTTAATCTAGGAAGATGAAGGCAGATAGGTGCAGGACTGTCCACAGAACGTGCTGGTTACTGCAGGTAGCTAAGATCTGTCCTGAAAAAACTGCATCTCTTCCTCTTAATGATGATCCAGATTCTGCCTTCACCCTCCATGCTGTATAAATGCACAAGGACATTGTAAACAGAGTGTACTATTTAATCTCTATATTCATCCTCTTTCTGTTGCACTAATTCATATGGCAATAATGACTTTGTGATCTAAATGGATTAAGCACCTGCTTCCTTGGAAACACATGAGAACCCACATCTAGTGCAGGTGTTGCTGCTGCTTGTTTCTGGGTGGTTATGCTTTCATTGCCACCATCCTCTTCCTCAGGTGAATGGATCAAAGATGAAGAGGGCCTGTCAGTGGTGCAGGGTGTTAAAAGTTCAGCTGTGGAATTCCAAAATGATGTGTCGACACATAATGACTGATGGCAAATGCCTGTGGTTTTTTTGCATGTGAAAAGCAAATGTATTCCAGACTTGGAAAGGCATCCAATTTATGGTTAGGGATAGTGGTGACAATAAAAGATCACAGAATCACCTAGGTTGGAAGGGACCTTTTAAGATCATGTAGTCCAACCAATGGGAAAAAAATAATCCACAAACAAAAAACCCTCACCCAAACCACACACCACACCCAAAGCAACACCAACCTGACCCTAATCCATATCCCCCAGCACCATGAAGTGCTGAAAATGATAAAGATGGTCTTTATTTAATCAAGTAACTATCAGGATCCCGTGACTTGGAGTCTCTGGGTTGTCTTGCTACAGTCCTATTCAGAGCATAATGATGTTTATTGTCCTGCCTCAGTGTCATGTAACGTTTTCTTAGGAAAAAGTCACAGGTTGATTTATTGAGGGTTAAATAGAGGTAGTGTTCATTAAGATGGTAGGTGGTCCTCGCCAATTAACAGCACTTCCACTGTGGTCTTGCTCACAAAAGAGTTGTCCCTTGCTACGAAAGGGAAAAAAACCCCGAGTTGTTTCTTCCTTTATGCTAAAAGTGTTCATTTTGGTTTCTGCAGTTACCCTGTCATTCACGGCTTCAAGGCTCTTAGAGGCTGCCCGCAGAGGCATCATCTGCCTCATAATACAACTTGACGTGTGGCTTTTCTATTAAGGGACTGTGAATGTCTTAAAGCAAATCGCGGTGCCATTATGTGATTTAATTTGCTGTTGTAACATCCCTTCCAAAACAAGGGCTTCTTTTTTTTCAACTGTGTGCATATGTGTGTGATGCTTATTATCCCCCTTTGCAAGGGAGCAAAGTTAGTAGTTTCTTTATAGTCACTACTGGAAGCTTTTCCTGGTGTTTTGGTGTTGAGGGGTTTTTTGTTGTTTGTTTCTTTCTTTCTGTTTATTGCTTTTATGTGTGTTTTCCTCCCCATTCTATTTCTTCTTGGGGGAGAGTTAGCAAACAAATCATTAGCACCTGTTCTTGGGACTCTATTCCTCTTTTAGGTCAAAACATAGGTCGTGGTACTTTGGTATTTATCCAAATGTAGGGGAGAAACAAATGCATTGATGGCAGGTTTTTGTCAACTTCTCTTACCACATTTTGTTTTCAAGTTACAATAGTGAGTAGTATGGATATTATGGGAAAAATGGTTAGTTTTATTGCTAACACTTCTAAATACTGACTTTTCCAAAGATGTTACACTACTCAAAAGATCTTACCATTACTTAGGTTCTAGAGATCTTGATGGAGAGCATCCAAGGTTTAAATTAAAAAAAAAAAAAAGGAAATCCTCATTTTTTGAGGGTTGAATACTGAGAGGGTTGACAGGCTGCCAGAAGCTGGAAGGTGCTTTAAAAAAAAAAAAGAAAAGAAAAAAGGCAGAATTAATGTTTATCCTTCTGTAAGAAGGCTTGACAGATAACATCCAAGGGAGAAAACTTCAAATGAAACTAATGCAAGTAAAATACTGCTGTGTAATTACTTATGTTACTGAGTTGAGCTACTCCCTGTTAATCATACTTAATTAATATAACCCAGTTGCAAGATGATTTATAGGTGGTTTGAATAAGTATGTAAGATCATAAGGACTGTTTTTTCACTCTCTGTAAGAGAGAGAGCGAGCTTGTGTAGTTGCCTTTTAATACAATGAAGCAAATCCATCCTAAAGAAAGAATTAATGGATGCAGTGGATTAGGAGGCTATAGGAATTTTCCATAGTTCCCCAAAGTGTCTACTTTGGCCTTTCCTTCTGCAGGGGCAGAGTGTTCAGCCTCATATTGTCTCATAATCACCTTTTTAATGTTAGAAGGCTTAATATATTAAGCCTATTACAGTACAAGAGTTGTACAGCATATAACAGCAAAAAAATTTATACAGGGCATTTGAGATACTAGATTTGGAGAGCATATTCCGTCATTCTGTTGATTTGTAATCTGTTTTAGGGAGACACATGCCTGGAAGCTCTGTCTGTTTCAGCAGAGGTGGGTGAAAGTGTTTCTGGAGCTCTAGAGTAGAAGAAAGGGCAATCAAGAGTCATGAAGATATTATTGAAAGAAAAAAATGAGTAAATTCATATTTGCGTGAAACAGACTGTTAGAGATTATTTAACATACTAATTTTTTTCTAAACTGTGCTGTGCTTATTACTGATTTTGGTTTTGATGTTGTTGTTTTTTTTCTCTTCAGTTCTATAGGTGCCGGTGCAAAAACAATTTAGCAATGGATCAAAGAAAAAATGATAGTTTTGTCCCAAGTATCACGCAATTGGAAGACTTCCTAACAGAACATGACTCAAATGTTGTTTGGCTGTTAGTAGGTAAGGTGAATCTATTCTGTTTTGTTTAAATGTTTTTGGTTGTTTTTTTTTTTTTTCGTGAGTGCTTTTAAACATGCTTTGCTGAATGCTGGCATACCAATATTGAATTTCTAACCAAATTACATCAAAACATTGAAAATAAATTTTTATTTGTCATACAGCTGTTTAGTGAGGTATGGCAATGCTATTTAAGTAATTCAGAAAGAAAAAAATAAAGTAGAACTATTTCCAATTCTAATAGTGCTGCAACACTTGGGAGATAAGTCCAGTGTGCAAGGGATGGTGCTCTACAGCTGCAGCTCTGCAAAATAACTCAGTCAGAACTTCTCTTCATGAAAGAAGTTTTTTTCTAACACCAAAGTAATCTACTGATTAACTAATACCATAACAAAAGATTAGCATTGTAGCGTGTCAGGCAAATACAGTAACTTCATTACACCAATATGTACATATCTGCCCTTTAATATGGTATAGTTTGAATGATGATATAAAGAACATTGTGTTTAATGACATAAATTCTATGCCACAAATAAGCTTTTAAACCAAACCGTTGTGCACTTGGTTATGGTCTGTTCCTGTAAATGTGTCTGACTTAGGTATGCTAAATTTTTTGTAACACTAGTGCTATTGTTTATATTTGTGTGTAGGTAATTCTGTGAGCCAGGGGAGGTTCAGATTGGATCTTAGGAAAAATTTTTACACTGAAAAGGTTGTTAAGCATTGGAATGGGCTGCCCAGGGAAGTGGTTGAGGCACCATCCCTGGAGGTATTTAAAAGTCAGGCTGACTTAGTGCTTAGCAACATGGTTTAGTGATGGCTTTTTTATCAGCATTAGGTTGATGGTTGGACTAGATGATCTTAAAGGTCCCTTCCAACCTAGACATTTCTATGATTCTGTGATTTTCTGAATCTACGAACAGATGAGTCAGGGACAGCAAAATAAAATTTAAGTTTATATGCAGGTCCAGGTGAGAGTACTAGAAGTGTATGATGAATTTGTACTTTACCAAAGGTAGATAAAACCTGCTTTTCATCTTGATTCTTAGAACCTAGAGAGAGGGGTAGCACAGGAAAAAATATGTTATTAATTGATTACTGGGAAGTTAAACTTTGTCTGGCTATTGATGGACTCTAGGCCAATTGGCTGAGGGTGCTTTCTGAATATGATTTATTTCACTTTTAATATGTTGACATGGAAAGTTCATACTTAAGATGAAATTCTAAGTGTAATCAGGTTGAAAATAAGGGAACTCACCATGCTGATAGTTGCTTATGGTAAAATGTGGAACAGATGCAGAACAGATCTCAAAAATATGTCTCCAGAGCCTTTTACTTGAGACTTAGAGTTGTTCAGGTCTTTCAGCAAAGAATAAAAGTGTCAGTTTGCAGCCTGCAGAATTTTCTTTCTCTCATTTTCCCTCTCTGCACTGGATTCTTAGAGCAAACTATTAGTAATTCTATTTAGAAAGTATGGAGGATATAAACAATTCCATTTAAGAACTATAATTTAAACCAAAAGCTTAGCTTAGCTTTCTTTTGCCTGAATATATTAAACTTACAAATTTCTGTTTCACTGAATGGTGGCTGGAACTTCAAGAAATAAGAGTCTATCCCCTTTTTCTATGGCAGAATGATTTACATCCTATTACGCAGTTTTGGGGAGCTGCCAATTTTTTTTAATCCTAAGAAACCACCTGGTATTCTAGAAAAAAAACCCCACACAACAGAAAAAGCTGAGTAACGTCCTATTATTATGAGGTTTGGATAGAAATATATTGAAGTAATACTTATTAACTGACCCAGTTTCAACCAGCCATGCCTCCTTTGCATTCACCTGCTGATCTATGGCATCCTGTTATAAGACAATAAAAAAAGACGTCAACAGTTTTTTTTCTCCTGAAGCAGCTAACTACTGATCCCAGCCAAAGAGGTGATGAATTCTAAAAATGAATGTGCTTCTCAAAGAGCTTCCTAAAATACTTCCTAAAAATCACATATAGTAAAAGTTTCCAAATGCAATTTCCAAAATGTAGTTTGAGTGAAGAGGGTTTTAAAATCAAGAATATAGTAATGAGGTTAATGGAGTTTATGGGATCTGTCACTTAATAGTAGAGATTAAGTTTGGCAAGGGAAAAGAAAAGGCCACAATTTGTGGCAGAGGGTGAGACTAGTGGGAGAGGCAGTGGATTAGGACCATAGTGCTTGGAAACTGCACTGGTTTGCTGATTTTTCTCAGTATATGTCACCTTAAGAGGATACCTTCTTGGCTCTAGGTATCTAGAAGTTAAGTGTATAGATGAGCTTTAATCTCCATTTATCTTTTATTACTGGAACGAGACCTTTTGGGCGTGAGTTGTTCCACCTTTCTCCCTATTTTGGTAGAGGACCATCAGTGAGTACCTTACTCATGTGAAAGCAAGGGAGGTAGACACTGTCCTTGGAGCATGCCTTCACCAGGTGCAAAGAGCAGTTCTTTCTATGGGTGTAGTTTTAACCCTCTCCACCTTGTTCCTGTGTAATCATTCCCACAAATTTGATTTGATTTA
Organism: Scolopax mira; assembly: GCA_004320125.1. NCBI lineage: Eukaryota > Metazoa > Chordata > Aves > Charadriiformes > Scolopacidae > Scolopax > Scolopax mira. The sequence continues at coordinate 28,856 of BJBW01006486.1, forward strand.
CATGTTCAAACAGCTTACCTGCCCTAGTGAGTGAGCTACCTGAATTTTGGACACACTGATTCTGTTTTCCAATACAGAAAAGACAAAGTCATACAAATCTTTCTTTTCTGCCTTCTTATTTTTCAACAAAGCACAGGCATTGCTACCAAGTAGTGAAGCATATTTTTTGTGGGTTGTATTTGGTTCGAGTTTTTTTTGTTGTTTTTGTTTTATTTTTTGAGTAATAATCTGAACTCTGCAGAATATAAGTGTGGTACCCATATGCCTTTCTGTACTTCCAATTTCCCATAAAAGGCACAATAAATCTGAGGTTTTTCAGCATGAAGAGTATACACAAATGAAAAACCTCTTTTACAAAGTTCAGTTAGTATAATGAGTAGAGATACTTCAAATACAAAAAATGCTTTCTTTCCTACACTGTTTTGGATGAAACTGAATGGTAATTATCAGTAAAGGGAATTAGAACTGGTCCATTCCCTGGCAGGCCCATCCTTTTGGGTTTGTCCTTCTGGAAGCTTTGAGAACCCTTGTAGTTAGAAATAGGTTACTACTTCTTAATCAACTAAAGTAAAATTTACTTTGGGGATTAGCAGACCTAATTTTTTCAAATTCCATGCTTGAACGATTGACAGATTTCTGCTAACCCAAGTACTGGTACATTTCTCTCTGGATATAACAACTTAGGAAAAGATTTCAGATGCGACAATGTTGTTTCCTGTGCTAAGATATGAAAGACTAGAAATTTAAGTAACAGTTCATGGTTTGAAGAATGGTGGAGAAGTAATGCAGGATGACTTTTGTGGCATTATTTTTGTGGGTGTTTTGAAATAATGCGTGTTATGAGTTGATCTCTGAGATTTAACTTCTTGGATGGTAAGGGCCGTAATGAAATACGTGGTGCCTTTTGCAGGTCCCCCGGAGGACACGGTTTTTTGTATTAGGGGATAGATTCTTCTGAATTTCCTGTTTCCCATTTTTTTCTCACCATCTGTTCACATTTTTCTCACACCATCTCTCTGAAAACACCCATTAAAGCATCCCATCAATTTCAAAATTTTTTTGAGAGTAGGAGAACACTGTTGTGTGTTATAGTCTTAATAGGTAAGGTTTTTATCTAGGTCAGCATACTTTAAAAAAATACTTTAATTCATTTTAATCTTTCAACAGCGACAATATTGTCTTGTGGATGGATTATCTACCTAACTTATTATAATTCCCGGAACATTGGACTCATTTTAACCTTGGTTCTTAACAGATTATATAAACATGGCTACATCCATATTGGTAAGTTCTGATTACTGTAATGCTGCTGTTTATCTACTGCTTTTTATTACACCTCAATTTGCTAAAAACACAAAGTAAAATCAAAGTGTTCTTTTGTTATAGTAATTTGAAAATGATCATGGGTTTAATTTAAGAAGAAAAGAAGTTCAATATCATGCTTTAGGGAATGATTCTTGTGTAGGAAGAAAAACACCCCTTTTTTCATTGAAGTGTCTCATTATTTTTTTATTACATTTCACTTAAGAGTTTTTTTAATTTTGAGTTTACTTTTCTGATTCCTTTGTATACTTTCTGTACTTCTAATCTGTACATTTTCCATTAGCTCTTCTTCAAAGCTCTGTAATCACAATGATTAATGTCATAGAATCATAGGATAGTTTGGGTTGGAACAGACCTTTAAAGGCCATCTAGTCCAACCCCCCTGCAACGAGCAGGGATATCTTCCACTAGACCAGGTTGCTCAGAGCCTCATCCAACCTGACCTTGAAGTTTCCAGGGATGGGGCATTAACCACCTCTTTGGACAACCTGTTCCAGTCTTCTACCACCCTTGTTGTAAAAAAAAATTCTTCTTTATGTCTAGTCTAAAATTCTCTCTTTTAGTTTAAAGCCATTGCCCCTTGTCCTTTTGCAACAGGCCCTGCTAAAAAGTTTGTCCCGATCTTTCCTGTAGGTCCCCTTTAGATACTGAAAAGTCTTGTCATTTTTGTGGCCCTCCTCTGGACTTGCTCCAACAGGTCCGTCTTTCCTGTGCTGAGGGCTCCAGAGCTGGATGCAGTATTCCAGATGGGGTTGTATCAGAGCAGAGTAGAGAGGAATCTATTTTTGACATTACCTACTCAAATCTAATTCCTAGGAAAACTAGCGTGGCAGGCAGAATCCCCTTCCTCAGCCTGCTTGCCATGCTTCCTTTGATGCAGTCTAGGATGTGGATGGCCTTCTGGCCTGTGAGTGCACATTGTTGGCTTATGCCCAGCTCTTCATCCACCAGCACCCCCAAGTCATCCTCCTCAGGGCTGCTCTCAATCCTTTCATCTTCAAGCTTGTATGGATGCTGGGGGTTGCCCTGGCCCAGGTGCAGGAACTTGCACTAGGCCTTGTTGAACCTCATGAGGTTCACACAGGCCCACTTCTCAAGCTTCCACAGGTCTCTCTGGATGGTATCCTGTCCCTCCAACGTGTCAGCCGTATCACCCAGCTTGCTGTGATCTGCAAACTTGCTGAGGGTGCATTCAATCTCACTGTCTATGTCACTGAAGATATTCAACAGTACCGGTTTCAATATGGATCCCTCAGGGACACCACTTGTCACCGATCTCCAGCTGATGCTGAGCTACCCTCCAGATGTGACTGTCCAACCAATTCCTCATCCACCAAACAGCCCACCCATCACATTGTCCTTCTCCTCAGTCCCCCATTGAACCTGCCTGATCTGCTTCTGAATTTGTCTCATAATTTGGTGTTAAGGGGTGCAACTTCCCACTTCCCTGCACCTTTGCGGCTGGTTTTATGGGATCTGAAGTGTGGGTAGCAACTGCTGGAGTGGATTCAGTGGGGCACAGTGGCCTTTACTCCCTGTTATGGCAGTGTCCTTGCTTTCTAAATAAGCTGTCAGAACAACTAGTCATGTTAATCCATACTGGGACTGTGATATGTAGAAATTATACTGGCTAGAACATTTGCATCAAAATCCATTAACTTTTTTTTTTAAACATTTTGAATAAAAGAGGTCAGTGCAAATCACTTGGGCACTCACCCACATTACAAAAATATCTGGTGCTGAGTCACAGAGGGCTCTATCCCCCAACCTCTCTCTGATCGCACTTTTAATTTTCTTTCATTTACTCTTCCACGCCTTTCTCTGTCTGTTTCCCAGAGTAACAATTACTTTAGTTCTGGACTTTTTCTGCAACTATTCATCATAAATGTAGTCAAAACGCAAAACCAAATAATCCCACCCACACTTGCCTGCCAAAGAGACCCCAGCAATAATTTGCTTATGTCCTCAAGAATTTTAGAACTGTAATCCAAACGATCTTCAAATGCAGCTTTTTGAACAGCAATATAGATGAAAAACTTGTTGGCTTCTATACTTGATCTGTAGGCTTTTATTAAAATTTCTCAACGAAATTACTATTAAGTAAAGGCAGCTGGGCATAGCTGGCCAAATATATGGTGTTCTTTTTAAACAATCAGTAAGAAGAACATAACATTAATTAAATCTCATGATATACAGCTTGGTTTCAATCGATTAATGTTGACTTTTAAATTTATTTTTTTTTAAATCAGGTATTACTTAATTTTCTGTGGATGAGGTGAAAAGGCTTAGGAAAAATATGGACTGTTGCATTACCTGCTGGTCTTTTCATGCTTGTTAATCCTTTCTGCTGTAAACAAAACTTGTCATAATAATTGGACTGAAAACCTTATAGACATTTTAACTTGAAAAATTATTTTGTCAGGAATCTTTATTTCAGTAATTATGGTTCTACATACAATGACTCGATACTACAAGTGTTCAAAATATGTTTCCTCACCCTTTTCACAAGCATCACAGGGCACCTGAATGTTCCTGAGAGACTCGTGGCTCTCAGGGCTTGCTTGTATTTCGGGGTGGTGCCAAACCCTTTTAGAGTTGTGTGGCTTTTTTCTTGTATGTTCTGAATCTCTGACTTCGCTTTTCTGAAAGTCAGTGTGCGTTCAAAGGGAAAACTCAAGATACCCAATAAACCCATTTTAGATAATTGAATACTATATTTTTCCTGTTCAGAAAGTAAAGCATCAACAACTTTAGACTAATGTCTGATAAACACTTTTTTTCACACTAGGTTCCTTTTCGTTCTCTGTGCTGTCTGGAAAAGTCATGGTTCGTGAGATCTATTTCATCACAGAAGACATGTCTATCAGGTACAAATTTTCCAATAGAGTTGCTCTGCTAAATAGCAATTTCAAATACAGTAAATGTTTATGTCTAAATAACATATCAAAATGCCGTCTTACAAATAAGCAATGAATATATTTATAAATGTTAAAAATAAATGGACTATTTTGATAGCAATATTTAGACATTCTTAGAGACTTGTTAGCTCATTTGCTGTTTCAGCATTACCAATTGGAAGTGAGTACTGGAAAAGATTCTAGTTGTCCTTAATATTTGTAAAAGAAAACACTGCAGAGTTTGAAGGAGAACTGTTTTTTCATTAATGTCTTTCAGTCCCTCATGCTCCCGCTTTAAGTCTGGAAGATTCATTTTGGCCAAGCAGTTAGCATTTATTTACTGGAATTGAGACCAATTTGTGTCTTGAACCACACACACTAGCAAAAAGTTTGTAATTTTGATTCTTACTGTTAAATTTGGAAAGGCTTGAGGAGGCAATGGATATGGAGTTACATACATAAAAGTTTCAGCTAGTACAGCAATTGTATATGTACTGTATGCTTTATGCAGTAATGCTTTAATATTGTTTATAAGCTACTGCAACTGCAGATCTCCGCACTGCATAAGGCAACGTGTTGTGCAGCTGCGTGCAGGATTTTGGATTATCACTCTTAACTTCTGTTTTATCTGATTTATTTGATATAGAATTCAAGATGGATTTATCATATTTCGCTGGTGGAAGATGTACAACCCTAAGCAGAAACAGCACGGTAGGTTTCTCAAAAAGCTTTCAAAGTTTTAAGTTTAGAGGTAGCCTGTAGAAAAAAAAATAATCATTTGTACAATTGCATGCATGTGAATCAATTTGTTAATATGTACCTGAAGTACACTGAATCATCAGAAGGTACGGGTTCTTTTAATTGGCTGATCTGTGTAGACAATACAATGAAATAAATACAGGATTCTTTATCAGGGACTCGAGCCCTTCTTAAGACAAACCCTTAAGCTTAATAGTAGCCTTCATTTCCCGTAGTCTAAGCATAATTGACCCTGTATTGAAGTTTATAGCTTTGATAAATAGAGACTTCTTACGTTCTGGAAGTGATTTTACTTTTTGAGTTTGTGTCGTGCTGTCTATTTTACCAAAAGCACTAAGGCAGGCAATGTTCTTTAGTATTTGATAAGCCTCTGTCTTGATGACATCTGTGGTCATTGAAGTGGGTAAGCATGAAAAATTCATTTCTTTTTCTTCCTTATCTCTGGCTGAGGAAGGATGATTAACACTGGATGTCAGAGATTAATTGTATCTGTGGAAAACACCGAGAAAACATAAGTAGCCTTGTGATGCGTGCTTAGTCACTTATAGGTTTATAATCTGGTTGGATGAGTCTCGGGTCCTGTCTGTCTTGACTTTTGAAGCATCACAGCTCCATTGCTAATTCAAGGGGTTCCGGAATTGGCAGCTGTCTACAGTTGAGGAGGGCAATGATTGAGAGGGTCGTTGAACTTTGGAGGGCTTTTTTTTCCCCATGTCCCTTTTGGAAGGGGCCTTTGGTGTGAAGCCTCTTAGACTTGTCAGCAAGCTTGTACAGCTGTTGCTCTGTCAGTACCAACTGGACAGTGGTAGGAGTACTGTATACGTGTTATGCAGGGTAAATACAGGCACTGTTCAAGATAGTGGTATGACTTAGGAAGAGTTGCTCACTTCTTTTTATTGAGGCATTACCCTCTGAGGTGATAGGACACAATTCAAGTTCTTTATACCATAAGAAGACTAATTCAAAAAGTGGAACCTAGATTAGATTTTTCCAACCACAGTTTATTGTCCAACAGATTTTTATAGAATTTTATAGAATTTTCTTCATCTGCTAGTTAAGACATATTTCTCTAGTGGCTCACAGAATGAAAAAATGAATTGAACTTAATGCAATAAATATAGTTGTCTGTCTTTTATGGTGATATTTTTGCTTGTCAGTATTGTGAGGCTTTAATCTTTTCTGCTGGCATTTAAGACAGCAGAATTAGTGGACAAATAACCCAAGTAACCAAGGAGGTCAGAGGTGTATAGATCTGACAACAAAGTCACGTGAATAAAATAATCTCTTAAATAAATATTTGTTTGTACTGGGCATGTCATACCAGTGTTGAAAGAACTTCATAGAAGAAGTCAAGTATGTAGGTTGTTCTCCTGCCTTGAGTGTTAAGGTAAACTATACTGTGAGAGTAGGTTTTGTACATACTTGAGACATGAAAGTGGTTTAGAAACAAAAGTTGGAGGACTTTGTTGTGAATAGGGGACACTCAGATGGTGCCAGAGCAGATTATGAATTTTCATATTGTAAAACCGTATCCCGTAGTAGAGATACTGTCTAAAGGAGGAACTCTGCTATGAGAGCCAGTTCCTTTACTTTTTATTGTCAGGGGGAATTGTTTCATGTTTCTGTTTGGTTTTATTTAGTGGGTATACGTTGAATTGTTTGGGTAGGTGTGATACAAACATTTAAAAAAAATAATAATACATCTTGATTGAGCTCTGTAGGAACCAAGTATCAATACCTTGACTATATTGGAATCAAAATGACTAATAAACATTGATAAAACTTCAGTGTTTTGTATCAATCTGGTGGTTACTTTTACATGACCTACATACATGCTTCTCTGAATCATTTAACTATATGATAGCACTTGTTGCTTTTTGTTTGCCTTGTTTTTTGTTTTTTTTTTACCAAAAGTGTCAGGCAACAAACTGGTGTGTGGAGGTCAAATATTATTTTTATTATTAGGCAAAAGAGATGGTTGTCTCTGTAAATCTCCTTTAAATAAATGAATTACTGCATATGATTTAATTTAGTTAATAAAGTCTAATGCTTTCCTCCAGGAATTGAAAAATTACATTTATTTGTGTTTTTGATGATACTGAGATCTCCCAGGTGAACAATTGTGTATCCAAGTCTTCCTTTGCCTATATCTTATTGATGCAAGTTAACGTTAGCAATGAACAGATTTGATAGTGCTTTTATGAAAACAGGAAGGAACTGAAACTGGCTCATTAACTTTTTTCTGTCTCCTGTTCAAGAAAACTGTGATGTCAGTGATTTCTGGAGACATGGTATACTTTTTTTTTTTTTTTTTTTAAATAATGATAAGGAAATTTCTGGTAATTTAGATGCGAGCGGTAAAAGGTGGGTTGCTATTGTTGTTGTACAGAGTCTTGTGCAGATGCATAACATTGGGGAACAGATGAATCTGTTATCAAAAAGGGTATTTTTAATAAAGCAGGTGTCTCTAAACTGTGATTTTTGGGAAGCTGCATTTCTTCTCTTGACCTTGAGCACAGCAGCAGCGGTGTTCACTCTGACTTTTTCATTTCTAGTGTCTATGGGCAGTGTTGCCTTCAGTTTGTACCCCCTGAGCTACCGATTGGGGACTGCTATAATAACCATTGATGCTTCAGCTTCCCAAAGTCTCTTTGACTTACAAAGGCCAGATCAGGTTTTAGAGCAGCTCAGGTCTCCAGAGTGAATGTGTAATGGGCACTCTTTCAACTGGGTAATTAGGGGGAAATTGTGCGAGCTTTTTTTCTTGCATTAAGTACATAATTAGGTCAAACTATCTAAGGCAAAAGTATGTCAAAGTATGTCACAGACAGCGCTGTGTGTGATCAGTAGATGTTAAACTAGTTTTAGAGAGTCAAGCTGATATTACAGTTAAAATTTAAAATTTGTGAAATTTTGTGCTGATTGTGCACCAAATGTGCAAAATTACTATGCTTCTTGCTAGTTCTGCCTATTCATGTTTTCTGTTTCTTAGCAAAAGAAAGCTTTTTCCCTGTTCAGGCCTCTTGCACCACAGAGCTTGGCTAGAAAACCATCTGTTTTTTGAGATCAAATTGGTCTTGAGTACCTGTGCTAAAAGTTGGCACTGAGGCTTCTGTGCTATGCACCAAGAGGGATTTTTGTTTGTTTGTTTTTAGATATGAGACTAAATAAACCTAATTTACTGTTTTATGCATCTCCTGCCTGGATTTATTTTTAGATAGTGACCCAAATGCCTTTCAGCTTTTAGATTTTGTACGCAACTGTCTTATTTACCAAGTTTTACTGATATGCTTGGAATGGTGTAATTATTTTGTGGAGTTTTTTTATTGTTTTTTAATATGTACTTTAGCAGCTGTTCACTACCATGTAGATTGTTTTTTGCAAAATCTGCATATTTGAAATACTGTAAATATTGCAAGAAAATGTTGAAATAGAAACTCTTTTCCAACTCTGTGTTTAGATCCAAAGGCAGAAACACGACTGTATATTATGGTAAATGACTTTGAATTTCATGTGTACAACCGTTCTGAGCTGTATGGACAACTTCAAGAACTGTTTGGCTTGGATCCCACAATAATTCCAGCAAAGAAAGATGATGAAAAAGCACAAGTGAATGGGAGGCAGAGAACACATACCAATCTTGAAAGGTAAATTATTCTTCATTTTGCTATTTTGCTGATGCTTTGTTCTGCAAAGTGCTGAACTAATCGGGTAATGTTTTGTTAGCATGTGCTCTGGAGGCCAAATGGTTGAAGCACAGCTGAGAGAGAAATTGCACTGACAAGCCTGACAGTTTAAATCTTTTTCCTTTCCTCAGACTTCCTACCATAATAATTAAAAATCACAATGAAACAAACCAAACGCTCTTTGTTTAATGATCAGAGACAGGTTGAAAAATCTATTTGAAGCACACTGTGGAAAGGGAGCATGTGTCAAAGAAGGTTATGCTTGCAGAATAATAATGGTATTGCTTGGTAAAAGTAATAGCTGCTCATTGAATAGACAAAATGTGAGGATCTGTGTGGTGTTCAGAGGACTGACTTGGTTTTTGAGCTTTAAACTTGGAGTGGTTTCACAAATTGTCTTTTTAGGGGTGTGTGTGTATAGCTACACAAACCTTTTCTTATTTTATTCCTCTTTCTGGGGTAGCCCAGAAAACATGGTGCAGAATGTCTCAAAACTCCTCTACAAGGAGTTTTTTGACAAGGCTTCTGTGTAGTGGAGTTCAATGTTCAATAAGGCTGCTCTCATTGGGCAGAATCACACCAGACTGATTTATTGGCAGGAGCAGGGAAGATCTAATGAGACACGAGTCCTTCCACTGCTGTTGTCCAGGCCAGTGTGTGTAACTAAATTACATAGTGGGCAGCTACAGGATGCTGTGGCAGCCCTGGTTTTGGGGGAGGACTGTGCCCTCAAGCCAAGCTCTTCATGTTTTCATCTTAGGGCCTTATTAACAAGTGCAGGAGGGACTTCTGCCTTCGGAGAGGATGTGTCTTGGGAAATGAAAAAACCCACACGTAAATAGGAATGTTTAGAACAGACAGGTTCCCCGAAGGAACATGTATTGGAAATATTTAATAACTAATGCTTGGGGTTAAACATGGCATGCTTGTTTTCTGCCTGTGTCAGCTCAGTATACAAGCATCCAAGACGTAGCTGTGTGTGCTTTGGGCTGGTCTTCCAGGCTGTGGAGGAGTTTGCAGCAGTCTTCTAGCAGGTCCCTTAGAGGAAGCACCCTTGTAGGAAAGAGCATTCACTGAAATTTGTGCACTAGACTCCTAGAAGAACAGGTTGGTTAGTTGTTCATTGGAAAAGACAAAATAATAAACCCTATTTTTTCCTGTAGCGTTAAAGTAAAAACGGAATCTCAAGACCCTTCTTCTTCATGGAGATCACTTATTCCAGTCATTAAAGTCAACGTGAGCACAGTAAGTGAAAAGACCCTGATAATTAAAATATTTAACAGTATATGCTTAAAAATCTGGTTTGCCATTCAGTTTTCTTATACATTCCTTTTGAGTTTTTTTTGTTCTTCTTTGTGCTTTAAAAACGCTTTTAAATGACACCACCAACACTCCCATGACACAGGCACAAATCCTGCTGGTGCTGAGGGAACACATGGTTCTTTTCTCTGTTGTGGGAAATACTTGTCTCTTAGACTTTTAATGATTTCAAGAATATCACCAAGAAAATTAAGCTAGATAATGGGTATTGTGCAACGTATGGTGTGTTGGGTTTTTGAGAAGAGAGTTTTGGGGTTTTTTTCTTTTTGTTTCTCTTCTTCCTTGCATCTTTTAATAGGGATTTTTGGACACATTCTTTAGAAGTTGATGTTGCCTCCCCCCCAAAAAAACAGGAAAACTGATATAGAGGTGATATGAGAGAGAGAATATTGAGAGTTTAATGTACAAGGTAGCATTTTTAGATATGCACATAATATGGCCAGGATTTTTGTCCGTGGTCTTTATTTATACATGGCTGGTTAAAATATATTATTCTAGGGAAATTATATATAATTATATATAAAAGAGCAGTGTATAATGAGTAATTGGTTGTTCTTTTCATTTAGGGTCGCTTGGCATTTGGGAATCATTATCAGCCACAAACACTTTGTATTAATTTTGATGATGCTTTTTTGACATATACCACAAAACCACCTTCGAGCCACCTTGATCAGTTCATGCACATCGTGAAAGGAAAATTGGAAAATGTTAGAGTTATGCTGGTTCCGAGTCCAAGATATGTTGGTCTTCAAAATGATGAGTAAGTTTGGGATATTTTTGCTTCTGCATTATTTTATTATTTATTTTTAGAAAATAAAGAAAAGAAAGTTGGTTGGGTTTTGGTGGTTTAATTTTTCTTACTGTGTTCAGACAGTTGGCATTTTTACCACTCTGAAGGTTTTAAACGTTGGACCTTTGAAACAATTTTATCTATGGTTAAAAAATCTACTTGCTATAGTAGAAATCATGTTATCTCTTGAAGATAGATGACTGATTCTTTTACCTGTGTGTGCATAAGCAGGGTTATGCAGCTTGAACAAACTGAAAGGTAATAAGTCAAACAAAAGAAAGGGTTCCTTTATGAAATGGTTTGACACTAGGATTCTTGTTTTATTATACTTTACCCAGCAAGACATTTATGTGCATACTATATTAACATCCCTGATCGATATGGTAAGGACATCATAGCCAGAATTTTCTGTATTATTTAATGCTTACAATGTTATATATTCAACAGATAATTTGGACAAAAATGCTTAATTTTAAAAGTTTTTACAGGTGTTATTTGCTGAACAAAAAGTAAATAATGTATACTATGCTTGGACAATTGTGTGTATGGGTTCATGTAAAAAGATGACACCTATTTTATATCTCCTAAGCAACAATATCCAGAAAATAATTATGATATTTGGAAGTAAATTCTGTATCATTTGACTGTACCTTAATTGGCTTTGTATCGGCCAAATACTGCTCTCTATAATATGCCTTAATGTGTTTCCAAAGAACATTCTGTGGATGTATAGGGAATCTTTCTCTTCCAACATGACAAAAGAGAAAATTTCTCCAACTAATATTGAAAACAAACAACATTAAAATAAAATAAGATTAAGATAATCAAACTATTAGCTTTTTCTCCTGCTTCCGCTAAGTATTTTCTTTTCATGCTGTTACCATCCCTGCAGCTCCTGATGGCTGAAGGATGGCATGTGTGCAGAAAATGTGCCCTAATTTACTGGGTAGATTCAACAAATGACCCACTTCACTGGAAATGGGAATGTTCGAATCTTTAGAGCCTGCCCTCTTATGCTTAAAAATTAAGCCAAAAATTAAGGTTGTCTTAACTTTCAGAAATTCCTGCAGGCAATGTATGTATAAAAGTCTGTTAAGTGACTTGATGAAATTTGTTACAGACTGAGGCATCAAAAACCCACCTTGAAAACTGTCGTATTATGTTACGAATGGGTATCTCAATGCCTCCATCACTTTTTACAAATAAATCCTCCAAAACTCAAGGGGGAAAAAAAAATGTCACGCTAGGAAAAGCAGATCAAAGCAAAGCAAGTTTGCAGAGCAGTGACTAAGTCAGCAGGCTCAAAGTGGAAGTTTAGGATAGATATTAGGAAATACTTTTTAATGGTGATGATAATCTCATTATCATTCATTGCCATTGTCTAATTTGATTTTGCAAATGGCCTGTGGTGAGGTTTCTAAGGTTCTACCACCTCCATCAGCTAAGTCCAGCAAGGTGTAATTATTCCTGCTGAGGGTGGGTTGGGTGGCCTCATTAGGCACTTTCCTCTCCCATTTTCTGCAGATGTAGTTTCGTGTGCACTTTAGGATGAGAATACTACTAAAAGAAGCAGTAGTGTTATTTTTGTGTGTGTGTGGTGGTACAGGGAACAGTGATAGTGGAATTAATTGGCATTAAGAAAAAAAAGACAAGCCACACTGCTGTGCCACCATGCTCTTCCCAGTCTTGCTGACCTGTGTGTGCCTGTTGAGGAGTGTGGGCAGAATAAAACATGTTCTTCCTATGAACTACTATTTATATATCTCTAAATGCTTTCCTTCCCACTTCTGTTCCTGAACCACTAAACAATTATTTTCAATTCTTGCTCTATTTGCATCTCATGGGGAGGGCAATTCATTTGGGGACAGAAAAAAATAATAATTGGAAAATTGGGAGTGAATAGAAAGTATTTCATCTTTCCCTGCTGTCGTTGGCCTCAAAATAAAATTGATTTTAAGGTTATTGCTGTGTTGCTTTCTGGCAGTCTGTGGGATCTGCATCTACCTTCTTGCTTATTTTCCAAGTTTTCCTGAGCTTGAGCTGTGTGCTTCACATGCTTAGACCTTGTATTTCTGTCATTGGAATTTTCTTTTTGTCTTAAGAGGTGAAAATTTAGACAAGTGGCAAAAACGTCTTTTGCAGTAAAACTAGAATTTTCACATAATATGATTGCTACTATAAAATGTAGTATTATGTAAATTAACATGTGGTAACACCATAAGAAAGAGATTCTAATATGTCTGTATAGTCGTGTTTCATCACTCACATCCTTTTATGTTGAGGGAAATGTTATTAAGGAATAACAGCATTTTTTTTTTCTTTTCTTAACTAATGGTCTAATTACTGAAGATGTCTTGTCCCTTTGGTTTAGAGTGCTATTTTAGTAAGAAAACAATTAGCAAGTGAAAGAATGATGTAGGACAAGGAGAAAGGAACTCGATGTAAAGAAACATTGAAAGTAAAACTTTGGTAGTTGATTGTGCTTTATAATACCTGAGAAATGTCTTTGTGGAGAGGAACCTGGTATCTTCATGCTTGAGTTAACTAAACATTTAAGTTACTTTATGTAATAGTAATCATAAGATAATGATCAAGTATTTTTTGCAAATTAGGGTAAATGTAGCCAAGCAATGTGACAGTTGCCTTTTTGATAGGAGGCTTGAGACCAGGTAGCCTTGAATATTCACAGTGTTTGTTTTCAGAAGCTCTTTTAGTCCAAGATAGCAGATAGACCAGGAATCACAGCACCATAAGGAGGGAAAGAGAGGAACTGAAGTTAGAACCAGCACTTTAAACTTATCTTACAAACAGCTGCATTCAGACAGACTGTGGTGTGTCCCAGGCACTCGTGTCTATTCCATCCACCCTTCTGCCAACATCAGGAGCCCCATGCCTGGTAGAGGAGGCAGCCACCACTGGTGGCTTGCTGGTTACACGTGGCACTTTGTGGTTAAATAGGTAGTACATACAAGCTACAACTGAGCCTGGCCTACATAATCTCTTCTATTATGCTTAACATGTTGCACTTAAACTAACTTGAATTCATAAAGATTAATTTCAATGCATTCCTTTTTAATCTTTACCTTTGCACTCTTTTCCATTACAGACCGCCGAGGCTGATGGGTGAAGGTTTTGTTGTAATGCAGTCCAATGATGTTGATATCTATTACTATATGGATGAACCAGGTACCTTCTTTTCAATACAAAGATAAAATCTTAAGGGATTTGAAGGCTATTTGTTTATTTAGTTGTCTGAACGTGCTGGAATTTTGACTGAATTTTGACTGAATTTTGACTGAATTTTGACTGAATTTTGACTGAATTTTGACTGAATTTTGACTGAATTTTGACTGAATTTATTTTTATGCTGAACAATTTCTCTGCTGAGAGTTTGGTAATGTTTTGGAGCTAATAAAAGCCCTCATAAGTACGCTTATGAATGCTTTTAAGTTCATAAGTTATTTTTTCTGAAACAGATAGGAGACACTTCACATGCTTCATATTTAGAAGGGAGTGAAATCTTGAGCTGCATTTCTTTTAATGGTTGTTGTCAACTTCTAGACTGTTTTATGTAAGAGGCCTGGGGAGTTCCATAGATGAAATAACTGTACATGTAGAACAAAAATTTATCAGTGAATAGTTTTACATATCTGTATGTACTCTGTCAGCAGTGCCTTCTGCAAGTCATGCATGGAGGAAATTACTCTTGATATTTGTTCTTGAAACAAGTTCTGTTTTAAGTTGTAAACTTAAATGATGTAAGTTTCTAAAAATATTTTGGGAGAGGAAACAATTTCTAGTCAATACCTACTGGGGTTTTTGGGAAGTTGATTTGATGCATCGATTCCTGAATATTGTGGTATCTGTCTTTTTCGATTTAAATTCAGTGTGTTATGACATTTTGCTGGAGGTTTTTTTTGGTTTGCAAAAGCTTTTGCTCTGACTTCACTTAAAATATTGCCTGAATCTTGAACAAAGGTAACATGTTCAATGATGATGTATACTATTGTAGGATAGATGGCAATTTTGTGTTGCTGCTGAATGACTACTTGAATTTTTACTAGTAACTCTGAGTCTACTGTAGTTAAGTCTTCCTTATTATTTGCTTGCATTATCTGTAGAAATTATTTTAAATAAATCTTACTTGTTTCAAAACCTGATTTGTAAGTAGCATTTGTAACTGAATGTGGAGGTATGAAAGCCTGTATTGATAAAAAACATACTTAAGAGTTAAAACTGCTGTGTATGTCAGCATTTCACTGCTGTCAGTCAGCAGTGCTCCTGAAAATCCTGAGGATTTTTGGTCATATTCTTGCCCTTCCCCTGTGAGTCTGCATTGAATTGTGGCTCAATATTTACATAACATAGTGGTCTCAAATAAAACTGACATTGGGACACTTCAATTTTCCTGTGCTTAGGAAACATTGTTTCATGTGAATTTGAAGCAGCTTCCTTTTAATAATCTATTTATTACATTCTATAATACAGGTCTTGTACCAGAGGAGACAGAGGAAAGTAATGATGGAGAAACAAACAACGAAGACAGCAAATTACAGGATCTGCCACCATGCTGGGGTTTGGACATTGTTTGTGGAAAAGGAACAGACTTCAACTATGGACCTTGGGCTGATAGGCAGAGGTATTATCATAATTTACATCTTCAGCTTTAATCTTTAATATCTGTTATTCTTGAGGAAATGTTGTAAAGTTTACAGTGTGTGACTGTAAATGAATGTTTGTGAATTAGACAAGGCAATCTGAAAAAAAGAGTCCTGCCAAAATGGTTTAGTATTAGTAAATTCATTGGTTTTTATCTTGCTAGGCTTCCAAAGTTAGGATCGCCCAGTGAATTTTTATTATTAAATTAATAAATTATGTTCCTATTTTTTGTGAGCAAAGTAGTTTTACTATTTATCAAGTGTTCTATACTAAGAGTTTAACCTTTTAATGGTTTATCCTTAGACTTGTCAAGCTCCTGTTACCTCATGGATGAGAATACCCTGCATTTTGATTAGAAAAATCTAGTGAAGTACTAATCTAGCTATGAAAATAATGAGGGGGAACCACTTATCCCTGCCTGGGAAAATCAACAGCTTAATGTGGTCTCCAAAGTATTTATTATTTAGATATTTTAGTGACAAAATATTAGACCAGAACTCTACCGCTGTTCTTTACTTCGCCCTCGATGTTTGCACATCAGTTTCTGGTGGAAACAATAGGATTATTTAGAGAGTAAAAGACTATTAAGTAAAACTGACATAATCAGTGCTTTCCCTCTTTTCTCTTATTAATTACAGATTGATACTTCTCTTGGCCTCCATTAATTCTCCTGTGAAACTAATATGATTAAGTGTCTCTTAGGAGTGTGGGGATGGCAGACCAAAGAGTAGTCATTAGATATGACAGTGTCTTAGAGAATTTAAGAGAAAATGCCAATGTCTAGAACAGTGTTTTGCTAGGAGCACAAAGTCAGTGAATTATTAATGATCTTTTTAATGCCACCAAGAACGCTTGCTCTATGATGGTATGCTTGTTATAATTTTAACTGGCTAAATGGAAGGCATATGGATGCCTATGCAGCATCCATAAAGTTTATAGATATATACCTGGGAACACTTTTTCCATCATACCATAGATAGAATATAGAAATTTGGAATGATTATTAGCATGTGTCTTAGAAGCACAAATCTGTAGGAGTTCTGTGGACTTTGCACTTGAAATTCATATGAAGACAAATACAGGTCTTTAGTACAGCATACAATAAAATCTTGGGTTTCCCTGGGCTTTTGACAGTGTATGTTGACAGTGAAGATTTTGGTTTAGGTTTTTTTGCCTTTTTTTATTCCTTCTTTTTTTTCTTTTTTTCAAACTTTTAAGCTGCTATAATGGTCAGGTGCTGGGTTCAGGAAACTCCTACCTCCCTTAAAAGAACCTACTTCCAGCCCCTTGAGACCTATATAAGCTATTTTTCTGTGGCTTCTGTTTCATGTAGTTGCATGTTTAGATACAAGCCTGTAGAAATGTAGGCTCCCATTCTGAGGTCCTCAAGTTTTGTATTCTGTTTATTTTTGGGCGTTACATCAATTATTTATGCACAAACCAAAGCATAAACAGATCACTTCCTACTATGTTTTTGTAGCAGATTTGTAAACCAACAATTAGGAATAAGAAGAAAAATATAGCTGGTTTGCCATCTAAATGAAAATATTTTTTTTTCTGAATCATTTATGATCTGTCCATTTATGGCTTTTATCAAAAGTCACTTCTTTGGGAGATTTCAGTAATGAGTTGGAAGGCATCCATGATGAAGACTTGAAACAAATATTCTTTCTTATCACATCCAGTGGTTGTATGGTTGTGTGGTTGTTTAACAACTCAGCTAACTGGAAAACAATTAAGTGAACAAAATGGATGCATAAATATGTTTAAATATATATATATTTATATATTTCTTCTGTGAATAAACAACTCTTTTTTTTTTTTTTCCCTTTTGTCTTCCTCACTAGGGATTGCTTGTGGAAGTTTTTCTTTCCACCCGACTACCAAGTTATGAAAGTCTCAGAAATTGCTCAGCCTGGGAAACCAAGACAGATCCTTGCATTTGAACTGCGAATGAATATTATTGCAGATGCCACCATTGATTTGCTTTTTACCAAAAACAGGGTAAATAATGAGAATTTATCTAGAAAACAATTTGTCTACTTTGATGACACTGTGCTTTTTGGCTGTATTTTAACTTGTTTTGGGTGTTAATTACAGAACTTTGGTTTTAAAAGCTAGGAGATTTTTGTTTTAGCTTTCCATAATCACGCGTAAACCCTTCAAAGAGAAATACTGTCTGAGAGGCATTAATATTTGTTGGCTTATTTCAAGTTTCTTTTAAGCCTCAAAGCTACATCTTAAGCCGTGACAGCTCCTGCAGTCTTTGGAATTCATGTTCTGGACATTTTGTGTGCATTTTTTCATTACAGTGATGAAAAAATAATTTATTCTGATATTGAATGAATATCGAATATTACTTGAGAGATGATACTGAAGGGAAAGAAGATGCATATATTTAGGGATTTGGATTTTTCTTTCCCTTGTTGCTACTGTTATAAATGGGATGTAGTTTGACTTCATTGTGTACCCGGTTTCTTCCTTTTTTTTTGTGACTGAAAAGGTTAGAAAGTGTACTGTCCAGGTGTGGATAATGGTATCCAGAGACATAAAGTGCACTGGTTGATGTGCTGAGCCAAGATATAACGTTTGAACTTCTTTACTTTCTTGCAATACAGGAAACTAATGCTGTACATGTAAATGTTGGTGCAGGATCATATTTGGAAATAAATATTCCCATGACAGTGAGTGAAAATGGTGAGTTAAGGCCAAGCTTAATTGTTTTCCTAAGGTTTTTCCTGAGCATTTTTTTAATTCCTATGTGTGTGAATGTCTTGTAGTGTTTTTTTGAGTGCTATATTCTTATGTAAAGGAACAAGAAGTGTTTGCTTGTACATTTCATTGCAGGATATTAAAGCATGTATGTATTTAAATAGTGAAGTTACCTCCATGTTTTCTTTGGATTAGGCAACACAAATTCCTTAACTACTAGACAGGGTATCATTTAACTGTGTGTGTATTGAAGCATATTAGAGATGTATTGTCAACTCAAAGCAGAAAGACATATTCAGCAGGATGAGTGTAGTGGTTGAATCATGCTGAGAAATCCGTTATGAAACTATTTTAATAGTAGTTTATTTAAGCAAAACAAACTCCAAAATCTGGGGTGAAGTGGAGATAAATACAAAATAGAAATACAAAAATGTTCCTTGCATTTACTCATCTTGTTTTGAAGGCCTGGTTTGAAGGCCTTCGCTAAATTCTTTCTTTTTACTCATTCTGGCATATTTGAGCTTTATTCTGCAACTTAAAGATCCCCAAAACCTGAGCAAGAAAACTTCTCTCCTGACAAACACGAGAAGATACAATTATTATAGCAGTAATTTCCATTGTTAGTGGACTGCTGAAATAACTGGTGCAAATTATGTAAGTATTTGTTTAACTTTTATGTTTGAGTCACTATGTTTTACCTTTTGTTTGCTAGGCTATTCACCTACAATTAAAGGGCAGCTTCTACATGTTGATGCCACCAGCAGTATGCAGTACCGGACTCTCTTAGAAGCTGAAATGCTAGCTGTAAGTTTGCATTAATAAGTGCAAAGCTTCAGTATGTCAAGGGTTTTTTAATAAAGAACTTATTTATTTAACTGTGGAGTGATTCTTTAGGTTCTCAAACAACACAAAAATTTATTGTTTAAGAATGTATTGTCTTTTGAATATATTTTGCGAGACCTCTCTGTATGAGGAACTTAGATGCACATAACTATGCATGTTTGTAACTTTCAGTGACTTACATAATTTATATGCAGTTATGTGTTTTGAAAGCAGTGGAGAGATTGGAGTACCATTTACAAATCTTGCCTCATTTGCTGTGTAGCCATATGTTCATATGGGCTTTACCTTAATAAATGATTACACTTGCTAGCTTCGCTGCCAATTGTGGGTGCATAAGTATTTAAAATTTCTTCAGAGTATTTAAACTACTTGAGACAGATTTAATACTGCATTATTCTTTTGTTGGCCTAGTATTTCACTTCTGCAATACCGTAATTCTGTAGATTGTCTTTCTCACTGATTTTTAAATTACTTAATTAGAGTTATGATTTTAATGTTTAAATTTGAGCATTGTATCAATGGTTGAAAAATATTATATTCTGAGGGATTTTTTTTGTTTGTGTATTGTGAAAAGTGATCCTTTTAATGAAAACTTTGGTTTATAAATTGTTTGGTATGTCTGCTGCAACAGTATCAGAAGTTCAAAGTATACCTTTCCAAATAAATGAATACACTAACACTTGACCTTCAAACACAAAAAGAGAGATTAAATTATTAAGGAACTGGAGAGTCCGTCTGTTCATCCCAGCAGGAAGACAGTTTTAATTATTCAGCAGAGTACATATGTGAAAACTGCTGAGTTACAGGGTGAAGCATTGATGCTTTAATTCTGATGCTTTAATATCTTGTTCACAGTTTCACATTAATGCCAGCTATCCCCGGATATGGAACATGCCACAGACATGGCAATGCGAACTTGAAGTTTATAAAGCAACCTACCATTTTATCTTTGCTCAAAAAAGCTTCTTTACAGGTAATGTCTTTATTAAGTAAGTTGCACATCAAATTAAATAGTCTTTACCATCTCTTTTCAAATTTTGCAAAGATGAACACGGTCAGGTAATCTGATTTCCCATACTCAGTGCAACAAATTGTTTCTGAGGACAAAGTTCCTGATGTTTCCTGTTGCCTATAAGTGTCTGCGTATGTGATATTCTTCTATTTGAGTAGAGGTATCAAATAATTTAATTTTCTAACATCTAAACTAAATTTGATCTTTACGTTAAGTGATCTTAAATTTCAGATGAATTTATTTCTATCAGAGCTATTGATTTGTTTGATATTTGTCACATAGGATGGTGATTTCTCTGATACCCATCTCTTTGGCTGACTGATTTTCAACTACTGAGCCTTTAGGTTGTGTCCCTGGTGCTGGCAGATGGTGTGGGAATGTAATTTGCTCCTTAGGATTTTGGCTGTGAAGAAGAATACATGCATACAAGGCAGTACAGAGTGATACAGCGTCACCAAACTGTTGCTGAAGGTTCCAGCTGCAGTAATGGAAAGAATATAGCCCCATCAATGTGGCACTGCCTGGGCTAATTAGCCCTGCTGGGAGGAAGGATTAATTAGCGTCGGCATAGTGCCATGCTAATAAAGTTATCCTCCTAGTGAGGCCAGAGCCATTATCTGTATAGTGCTGAACAGAGTCTACCAATCTATTCAGAGCAAACATGAACTTCTACAACAAAACTGTTTTGCTGCATTATAAAACATTACTAACATACACAGAGTATCAGAGTGGAAAACCAAAGGAAAGCAGTTGGTAGTCCAGTGCTTTTAGGTCAATGTATAACTTTGCTATGGAACAAAACTAAACTTGAAAACTTAATCAAACTTATGGCTTTCCAACTTAAAAAGCAGGTGAGAAATGGGAGATGGACTCGCAGCAAGTATTTGTGGAGTATATGCCTGAGAAATGGGTACTGTTTATTGTCTTCATTTTCCTTTTTCTGTAAAGGAGCAAACAGTTAAGACTTACAACTTATGAAAAAACAAAACCTTAAGGAAAGAAATCTCTCACTTTATTGCTACTAACATGCTTTTATTACTTTACGTGGGTTTAGATTTGATCCAAGACTGGTCCAGCGATAGTGCACCTGATATTTTTTCATTTGTTCCTTATATGTGGAACTTCAAGGTCATGTTCCACCAATTTGAAATGATTTGGGCAGCAAATCAACACAACTGGATTGACTGTTCCACCAAACAACAAGAAAATGGTGAGATCACTTTTTTTTATTTTGGAAGAAGAGGATATAGTAAAAAAAAAAAAAAATGTACTAAATATATAGTATGGAGAGAGTAGAACAACTATAAAAATTTTACTTGAAAAATGTGTGTTCAGTGCTAACTACTCATTTTGCTACTGCTGATGTTCATAAATCATCCTAAAAACTGTTGTAAGTTCTAATTTACTTTGTAGAAATGCATACCTTCTTTGGGGAGAGTGCAGTTCTTGATCATGTTTTAGCATTCATTTTTCCAAGACCCTTTGAATCTTTGATTTAGTTCAACAGTTTGCAGAGGGCAACCGTGAGGTCTTGACATACATCCAGTAAACCAACTACAAATGTTCACCTCAGAATAATTTTTTTAAGTAACATTGGAAAAATACCATTTGAACTCCATATAAGTAGAAATGTTTGTTTACTGTTTATTTCAGAATAGGCGATAACATTGATAGATTCTAGGCAAAACTAAGAAGTACATTTCAGAAAGGCAAAACTTTTGTTTAATGTGCAGTTTGGTTTATACATGGTGGATTAAAAATCATGCAGTTGTGTTTAGTTAAAAATAAGGTTCCCTTCTTTATTAGAAGCCTGAGGAATTTTCAGTGTATGTTTTCTTGCCCAAAATGCATTATGTAGCAGTGATAGCAATAAAGTTGTAAGACAGTAGTTAGAGTTGGTTTTATTGTCTACTTGCAATTTCTACTTGCAAAAACTATGCTGAATATGGGCCTTTGTATAAAGGACAAGCTGTAGGGATTAAATAGTTTTAGAATAATGTAGTACTATGTACTCTAAATGCACAGGGTCACAATGACAATTTCCTGTGTCATGAGTTCTTTAGTATCTTTTTGTTATTTTTACCTATATGTTTGATGATTTATCAAGAACAAAATAAGGAGTAATTTTGACAGATTTTTGTTTATTATTTTTCTTTTCTTCTAGTTTATTTAGCAGCTTGTGGAGAAACACTGAACATTGTTTTCTCTCTGCCTTTCACTGACTTTGTTCCAACCACATGCAATACTAGATTCTCTTTAAGGGTAAGTTCTTCCCCCCTTGCCACATTTGTCTTCTAAATGTGAAATAATTTCCCTACCTTCTGCATTCAGGAAATCTGCAACAATGTCTTTCCTGAAAGAAAAATACTCTCACTTGGAGTTCATAAAATTTTTCTTAAGTAATCTAGAGGTAAATGGCTTCTGTTGCTTATATGAAGCATCCAATCATAGGCTGTTTTAATTGATACATATTTTTATTTGTGTATATATATATCTATATGTTTTAAGAATAAATATACACATATACTCCATATATACACATATTTAGTATGTATATTTACTATATATGTTTAGACTGTGTATGAATACAATATGTATGTATTTCATCACTTGGGAGTCTGTTCCCATTTATTTAGGAAATGTGAAGCCTAATATATGTTCAAAGATAAAAATCAAATACTGGAATGAGTATCCCCCAAACCATTTTGGAAAGCCATCTTCTGGATTTCTAGGAGTTTCTGTAGAATAATTAACGATGATAAAGTGTTTTTAACAGATACAGCTAATTCTTTGAAAGACTGTACTTCTTGTCTTCCCTAAAATAGAAGCAATCTCCTGCTACTAAAAATAAAAAACTAGTTGATGGTGATGATAATAATTTTGTATAATTTGACAGCACAGAAAGAAATATTTTATCTGATTTTTTTTAAAGTATGGTTTAGTTGAGATATAGGGTAGCCTAGGGCTAGTCACTTAACTTTTGCGATATGGCTTGAGCAACAGAATAGGAATCACTAAAAGCCATGCCCCTGTGTTTTACGGATTGCTGTGGTGTGGTGTTATGTACAAATTACTGGACTTGTAACTGTTCAGAACTACAGAGCTCTTGGGATTGTACTTGAAATTGGTGGGAGCTGTGTTCAGCAATCACATGTCAAAATTGAGATTTCTTGCCTCACTTTGTCTGTAAAGTGAAGATGATGGTGCATATGAACATGCAAATAGCATGAGCATTATACATAAATTAACTTTTGTATTACTAATGTTTGATTTTAGGGAGAAGATGTTGATCTTCATTTGTATCTACCAGATTGTCATCCTAGTAAATATTCCCTTTTCATGTTGGTGAAAGATTGTCAGCCTAATAAAATAAATCCTGAATCTTGTATTTCTGCTGAATGTCAAAGTGGTCAGAAAACAGGCAAACCCAAATGGAGGAACATTACTCAAGAAGAGTGAGTTTCATTGTGATAAATGTTTCTGGTTTTATATTGGCTCTTTTTATTTACTTGTTTTGTTTTCATTGAAAGCAACCTCATATGTTCATGGAAGATAATTAATAAAAATGTGACGTTTCTTTTTGAAAGGGCTGGATGGGTTGAATGCTGGACAGTCCCAAGCGTTGTGTTTACAATTGACTACTCGTGGCACCCAATTTATCCTCAAAAGGCAGATGAGCAGCTAAAACAATCCTGTAAGTGTCACTTCCTTTTTTTCTCATTAACATGTTTCATTTCAGGAACTGTTGTGGCTTTGGATCAAACTGCTTAAATTTGCAGAAATTAATTTTGAACTGAACTACTATTGTATGTCACATGGGAGAATGCTAATCTTCAGAATGGACGAGGTTTGATTAAAAAACTGACAACATCTCGTGATGCAAAATTTCAGAAAGTGTCCCAGTTCCCTGTGTAGAAAGAGGATACTGTCTGAGGTTCAATTCTCCTTGTCCTTAGCAAAGTGGATCTCTTAAATGGGTTGTTGGATGACATAAAATATCACTTGGTATATTAAATATGAAGTACAACATTTTTGGCTGTATCATGTTCCTTAGCCTTTCTAAGCTTTTTTTTTCTTTGGATGTTGTGATGTTGTCTTAAGATTTAAATGCATTATATATGAAGTATAATAACATTGTCTTACCTTTATGGATATGAATCTCTGAGACCTCATTGTAGGTAGCACTGTTGAAGTGAGCTGTGGCCATCAGCTACAAGTGTTACACTGGTCAGTCTAACACTAATTTCTAAATAAGAATTTTTAAATATCTAAATAATATTTCTGTATAAGATACATTCTATAGGTATGTGCCTTATGTAAGGTTATAAAATGCTTAAACACAGAGATGAAAGTAAGTTATTTTAAATGCAAAGGAAGGTATGCAGGAAGTTCTGAGATGAAATAAAAGCCTTTCAGGCTGAGATGGTGGAAGTAGAACCAGTGAAGGAGAGGTACTAAATGAATAATGAGGGCTAATTTGAATAGGCCTCAATCAGCAGGTGTTATAAGACATGCTGGATAGTGGTTTTAGGTTTTGAGTTCGAACAATTCAAATCTGAAAGAACTCCAATTTTGGAGGATGAAGCGGAAAAAGTAAGATTCATCCTGCAGCTGTTCATTAAGTGCTCTTGTGAGACTATCAGTTTGTGTCGAATGTGCTTACTTGAAATTTGTAAACATTTACTGGTAATCGTAGCAATGGAACCTGCATCGGAAAGCTTGTACATACGTGGGTAATCTTGTCTGCAGTTTTCTTCACTGAATAATCCAGCACAGACACCCCCCATCCCTCTAATCTGTGATGCTGATAGAATGTCTTTGTTACAGTAGCAACTCCTCTGTTTTATTTATTTTAAGTCAATCATTAGAACTCTTTACGTCTCTGTGAAACAATTATGTTGCATTACTAGAGATGCAGCTTTCATAAAAGTGGTCATTTATCTAATTCATATCACATAACATAATGCAAGCACTCGGAGGCAAGAATGGTCAATGAAAGCCTGGACATTTTGCTGGCTACAGGTGTGTGTTCGCTGTAGTTCTGTATGGGCTGGTTCTTCCAGTTAAACTGGCACCTGAAATCTTACTCCATCTGGAGCATCAATTTTATAGGGTTTCCCATAAAGTTCTTACATCTCCAAAGCACTTCCAGTTATTCACTTTCTTCTCGTTGTTTTCTTCACTCAAAAAACCCAAAGTGCTTTCTTCTCTCTAACTCCAAATAAAAAGAAGGGATAGGGAATACGACTTGAATTTTCAAACTGTTTTGTGACTATGGTAATTGAATTGTTTGAGAGGAAGTTTTGGCCTACAGAGCTACTGGTTCAGAATGGGTTTTTAATACAACTTTTGCAATTTTCCTGTTTATTCTGCAGTAGCTGTGCAGTTGTGGGAAACCTGCTGCACTGAAATGAAAGCATGTCTTTGTTTGACTTGAAAAGCAAGATAAATAAATTGACTTTTTTTTTCAAAACTTGAAGGATGTTTTTTTTTTCTCTTGCTTAATTAACATCGGATAAAGTATTCTTTATTTCAGTGTCTTCCCATAGTTGCTAGATATGAGAAACAAGTTCTGTAGCGTAGCCATATTAACATAATTATACAATCCAAATTAAAAAGATGCGGAAAGTTGTGTATTTAATACAAATTCATATTTGCAGAATTTTGGCCATTGGAAGCCTAACTTGTAATAAAAATTTTTTTTCTTCTTTCTTTTGCTCCCAAGTGTCAGAAATGGAAGAAACAATGTTATCTGTGCTAAGACCATCGCAGAAACCAGCTGACAGCGTGATGTCATCTCCCACAGCTTCAACCCGCCTTCCCCTTGACCCTTCCGAGCTGCCCCCGGATAAACTGCATGTGGAACTGGAACTCTCCCCAGATTCCCAGATAACCCTCTACGGACCCCTGCTCAAAGCCTTTCTCTCCATAAAGGTAGGCGTAGGAACACAACGCGTAAAATTTATGGCTGGCCACCTGTAGGAAAGGGAAATAATTCCTGAAGTGGAAAATTAGAATTCTGCAGAATACGTGAATTGGGATGAAAACTTTTTCCAAGTACTAGTTTGGGATGACTTTGTTTGGTGATATGGCATAGCTGGGATGAATTCAGTTGGCCCAGGCTTATGCGAATATCTTTGTAGACCCATTATCAGCATAATTTTCTTTTCAAGGAATGGTATATGTTCTGGACTTCCCATGTAGAAAACTTTCTGCTTTGAATTCTGCAGTAGTAAAAACAAAATAACCCATGATTATGACCAGAGCTTGTATTAACAACCACTTTTATGCAAAGATGTCTCAGCTACTATGCTTTTAGTGCATTTCAAGTTCAGCAGAGTCTCATAATTGTTTGATTGTTTTTCTTTTAATTAGATTCCTTGAAATTTCTGGTGTTAGGATCATGGAGGGGAAGGGGGGAAGGCCATGGTAATAAGTTTAATTTAAAAAGCTACTTCAATCATTATTGAAGAAGAATTTTTCATCCTTTTCTTGATGTTATCTATTATGTTTTAAAATGTCTGTGTTGCTTATGTTGTGTCACCTTCTCCTACTGATCTTCAGGGTGGCTAGAAGCAGTTTAATTTCTTTCCACCTTCCTCACTCTGCCTCGTGACAAAAGAAGAAGTGATTGAACATGTCACTTCTATTTGACTAGCAGCAAAATGCTTGCATTTTCATTGGTTTTTTTTTATTGTTTGGGGTTTTTTGTAGTATCTTTTTTTTTTGTTTGCTTTGCTTTTTTTGTTTTAAAGGTCTGTTTTAGCCTGTACAGATCTAGGCTAAGGTAATACTTCTAGAGGCTTTCATTTTGGGTCAGAGAACAAGGAATTTTTTGAGACAGGTGATCAGTATCACGCTGAAACAGTCATTTTTATGAATTCATATAACGTATTCCACATAATGAATGGCAGAAAATAATACATTTTTGTAGAGTATAGGACTTTCAAATATGCTCATTATTTTTTTGTGTTGACATTGAAGTAAATAGGATTAAAATTAAACCAGTATTGCATCTTGAAAACTTAATTTCCTCTGATACAGAGGAAACACACCCCTATTTGAATTGTTTATTGAGCTCCTGTTTTGGAGCCCAGAACTTCATGAGATGGTTCTCTCTTTCCAAGCAAAGCAGCACTTCGTCAGTGCTCCTTGCCTCTGGAGGTATGTGTAAACAGTGCTACATTAGATTCTGTGAGGATATAAGTTTTTAGGTGCAGATTTTTCAGATTAAATCTAGCTTTTATCTTCTAAATCTCAAGAGAAAATTTAGATAAATAGCTCCTTTTTGAAAATGTGCATTTATTGTTCCTTTATTTTTATTTTTGTGACTGTGTTTACATCTGTTGTCCAGCTGTGCTGGCAGCATCTCTTCATAGACTTGTATGGGTTTTTTCATACTTGTTTTCCTGACTTGTGGTTGAATTGTCGTTTGTAGTTTGTTTTCATTGATCTTTTTTTAATACACGTGGGAGAGATTCCTGGACGTGCATCGTTCATGCAGTTTTGTTCATGTAGCCTTCTATTCTTGGGAGGTAGCTTTCTGGTTTTAGCACAGTGTGTTTCTTCCTGAAGGGAATGAATGATTTACAGATCTTTGCATCCCCAGCAGAAGGTACCAGGGGCAAGTTACTGCAGTTCATAGCACCCTCTGCTGGGTCTGCCTTATAAAAAGATATTTGAATGTCTGCATCCTAACATTGACCTTTATCTTTTCCCTTTGCTAAAAAAGCAAAGCAGACTAGCTTTGCTTGACTTGTGAGGATTTTTTGGTTTGGCCACAGAGCAGAGCTTAATTCATAGGCATTAACAATAAAAATATTTCAGAGACTCCGTGCAAGATGGTAAAATTACATGTCCACAGGACTCATTGTTTCAAGGCTGATAATTACCCTGCCTTTTCTGTGGACTTTTTCCAAGGACATGGGTACCTTGCAGTTGCTTGCTTTCTTTTTGTTGTATATTTCCTCTTTGTTCACTGGCACTGCAGGCTTGTGCTTATGGAAAAAAAAAAAAAGGTAGTTTTGGAGGGCAAATGAGGCCCAGAAATGGGAAGGAGGGGAGCAAGAAACATTGTAAGAGTCAAATCTGTTTCAGCTTAATCTTCAGTTTAGTATTCATTCATCTGCATCCCACAAATCACTAGTGGAGTTTGTAACAATTGGGGCTTTTTTTTTTTAAATTAATGATTGATTTTCTGTTTCCCAATAGAATTTGGCAAAGTTGCTCTGGTCTTAAATAGAGGGAGATTGGCTTAGAAACAAGGTGGGGTTTAGCTACAAGGGGAGAAATGTTTATAAACTACTATTTCGGAAGCGTGTAAGACTTTGAAATATGCTGATAACAATTTTCAAAAGGTTGGATGAGAATAGTTTCCTGCAGGATATTTTGTGTTCTTACTCAAAGTTATCTTTAAAAGCACAAAAGCTGTTTAAAATGTCAGTAGTGGTACAAATAACTGTTCTGAAATATTACATGCATTTAGAATACTGGTACTTTGAGAACTACTGAGAGCCCCTTCTTGTCCTTGCAAACTGCATGGCCTGAATTAGCTCACTTAAGGTATCCATTTGTCATTAAAATAAAAGTATACATGTTTTTTCAGCTATGGGTTATAGCTCTAGACTTCGTTTTATGGAGGACTATGGTATAGGAAAGGTATTTCATTAAGTTGCCTATATGTTTTTAATCTGTTTTCCATATGGTCATAACAAATTCCTTTTCCTAGGAAAACTATTTTGGAGAAGATGACATGTACACTGATTTTGAAGAAGTTATTTCAAGCCCTGTTTTGTCACTGTCAACATCTTCAAGCTCTGGATGGACAGCTGTTGGAGTGGAAAATGACAAAAAAGAAAATGAAAGTTCAGTTAAGCCAGTTCACCCTCTTACTTTACGCCCCTGGGATATCACTGTGCTCGTTAATTTGTACAAAGTGCATGGGCGATTACCAGTGGTAAGTACTTTAGAATCTTAAAATATTTTGCTTCATGTAATTATGTTTTTGGGTTTTTTTTTCTAGTTTCATAATCTGGAGTTAAATTTAGCTCCTTGGAACATTAAGTTAGGGTGGCACTTACCAAAGCTTGTTTATATGCTCTATTAAAATTGTGGCTATCTAAACCAATTTGAGATGAGACATGATTTCTTTTGCTTATCTGGGAGGCAGAACTGGATAATTTTTTTTTATGATTTTTATTCAATGAACTTGATTTGTGTGATAATATTTTTGATTGACCATTATGATTTTTCTGCTAATTAGCAAAGCTGTCTTCTAATGGTGCATTCTGCTCAGTGCAGCTGCACTCTGAGGGATCCCCAGGAATTTAAAATAGGAATCTAGTTAAAAAATTGGCTTCACCCAAATGTTTTGAATTGCTGTTCGTGTAATTGTCAAAAGGCTTTTGAAGTTGTACAGGCTTTTCTGTGAGTATCCACTTGGAGGAAAACTAACATGCTTCCTGCTCACTGGTTTGCTTCTAATCTTACAATTTCAACCATGTGTGTATTTTCAGCTTCTGAAGCAGATGTGTTTAATTTTTATCTTAGCATTGCAGTCCAGATGGTCCTGAGTGCCCTACAGCTTTCTTGGAAAGGTTGTGTTTTGAGATGAAGAAAGGATTTAGAGAAACAATGCTTCAACTTGTACTGTCTCCAATAAATTTGTTTCTGAATGACAACTATCAGGTAGTAAGCTGTTTTTAACATGTTCACATTTGTGTATTTGCATTGTGGAAGTTGTGATGATCTTAAAATTGAATTATATTTTGTTAGGAACATTCCTGTTGTACACATACAACATTATTATGGCTTATGAATCATAAGAGGTAATAAAGAAAAATATGATGCATATTTTTTAAAAATCTGTATTTCTGTCCAGTTTTCATTTTAGTGAAACACACAATAGGAAAGATTGTATTTTCTTAATATTGCTTAAAATCTTCCTGGAGAACTTCCTCTAGGAAACAGAAAATAATATTCTGACTGGTCTTAGAACCATTGAGCCATCTCTGGTTTGTGCATGGGTTTGTTTTTTGTTTCTTATTTTATGTAGTGGTTGGTTTTGGGTTTTTTTTTGGTTTTTGGGGGTTTTTTTAAAGAATTTGGTTTTACAGAATACATAGGTCACCAGTGATATCAAAAGAAAAGGACATTTTCTTCTTCATTAAGTAACTTCAAAAGTTTTGCTGACTGGAAAACAAACCAGGCACGATAAGTTGGAAAAACTGAATGAAAAAGAAGTTTTGCTGTTGATTTACTGGCTTTAATCCACAGCTTACCTCCATGCAGTCACGAGCTTCTAGTGTTTGCCTGTGCTGGTTTTGTCTTTTCAGTTTCTTTCTTGACTCGTGGGGTAATTCTGTTTTGAAAAGTATGACATCTGAATGTTCATATCTGCAAACAAGTAGCTTTGCTTTAGGTAGCCAAGAAATGCTTCGGTGAAAAGTGCAAGTTAGAGGACAGCCTTTGATGTTTGGGTTGTTTTTTTTTTAATAATTTGTTAGCTTTCTGACAGTAGCAAACTTTCATGAAGTCACGTTTTTTAACCTCTTGATCACTTCCATTGTTAAACACGCTCTTCTATTCTTTGTTTGTACTTTACTGCAGTAGTATTTAACAGATGATGTCTAGATGTCACTGTGTGGAGTTCACCAAGGGAAAGTTGTTGATGAGAGTTGCTAAAAATGAAAATGAACTTGGGTTAGATAAACTTCCCTTTCTCTTCATAAGATTTGTCTGTGTGTGCTGTATGTGGGTAATGCTGAGAAGTCTCGGGGTTTTCTAGCTGTACAAAATCAATGGGATTGAAGAGGTGAAGATGAATGTGTGCAAAGTAATTCTGTCTACACAGTTTTTGCACTTCACATTGATTTATTTTTCACAAATATTACCTTTAACTTGTCCTTAACAGCGACCTGCAGTGGATGAAGTTCTTCGAGAGGGTCACATCAGCCTGTCAGGTCTGCAGTTGCGCGCTCACGCCATGTTTTCAGCAGAAGGTCTGCCTCTTGGAAGTGATACGTTAGAATATGCCTGGCTGATAGACATACAGGCTGGAAGTCTCACAGCCAAAATTACAGCACCACAGGTACCACCTAGAAACTATTCTCTTTGAAGTATTACCTTTCTTCTTTCTCATAAAACTGGTGTAGCACGAATTTTGCAAAGCACATGATCTCAGATGAATTTGGATGCATCAGTGCCTTAAATAACTTTAATTTTATAGTCTGAACATCTAACCATTTCTATAAATGGATGCCAAATCTGCTGAATCTAATTCATCTTAAATCTAGGTGTAAGTGTGGCTAGTGTTACATGAGACTTTGAAAGGATGATGATAACAGCACAAACAAATCAGTAGTGAATACTGTTGTCACTCTGTGTAAACACTTGTATGTTACATCTATGTATGTTGATGTACTTGAGTACTGTCTTTAGAAAGAAACCACACTGCCTACATACTCTCTAAGTGGTTTAATCACAGAGGAAATAATACTTCTCTGTAAACAGAGGGAGTGTTTTGGGACAATTTGTAGTGTGGCAAGGTGGAGAAAGGAAAATCTATTCAAAACTTTTAAGTATAGATGACTTGGTTAACTTGTCTGTAATTCCTCTGAGGTTACTTCTATTTTATAATGCTGAATTCTGGAGATGCAGAATCATTGCCCCTGCTGGTTAACATTCTGGGAAGAACAAATGAGGTGTCCAGCTGTGATTGCAATCTAAAAGGCAATTTAATATCCTTCGGATGTAAGGTTCTTGGAGATAGGTTGGCATTTGCATAAAGGGATGCTGCCAGCAATAAGGATATAGAGTTGAGCATCTGGCAAGAATTTAGTGCAGATAAAGTTCTGTCTTTCTGTAGAAAGCTATGCATAGTCACATTTTAAAGCAGGAGACAAATGAGATAATTTGTGGGAGTGTAGTATGGGCAGGCCTCAGCAGAAAAGTAGCTTTTAGCTCAGTCATGCTGCTCTAAGTTCTGATGCTTGGTCCCACTGGAACATAGTTTGCTTTCACAGTGTGGGATTTTCCTAGGACAGTCTTAGTGCTAACTCCTTTTAGTTTTGCCATTTAGGTTACTTTTATTTTTCCAGTTACAATAATGGTTCTAAGTATACAGTAGGCAGATCACTGATTTATTTCTGGTGTGTGCTGACAGACATTTAAAAAAGGTTGCTTTGTCAGTGTATTCTGAGGCATGAGAAAAGCACATAAATTCTATTTCATGGTTTCTGTTTGGCTTGCTTATTTTCTTTTAAATCTTTTAAAAAAACTTCTGCATCTTCTTATTCTTTAAAAATCATTATTGTTTTCTAGGATTAAACATGTAAAGGCTGAGGGACTTGGGTCTTTTTAGTCTGGAGAAGAGAAGACTTAGGGGGGACCTGATCAGTGCTTACAAATACTTAAAGGGAGGGTGCCAGGAGGATGGGGCTGGTCTTTCTCAGTGGTGCCCAGTGATAGGACAAGAGGATAGGGGCACAAACTTGAGTGTAAGAAGTTCCACCTAAACATGAGGAGGTGGTTGAGTCTTCTTCTCTGGAGACATTCAAAACCTGCCTGGACAAGTTCCTGTGCAACCTGCTCTGGGTAGAACCCGCTTTGGCAGGGGATGATCTCCAGAGGTCCCTTCCAACCCCATATGATCCTATGTATTTCATTAGGAGAATTCTGTAGCAAATAAAATAGGGTGTACAAGCAATTTTGGTAAAGCTAAAGAATAGACTCCAAATACATTTTCATGTACATATACACACTTTTGTGGTGGTATTTCCCAAAATGCTACCACTGATTTACATAAGCTATAGAATTTACTCCTGTTTTATGCTTCAAAATTAAACTTAGTTGATTCGAAATATTCTAAGGTTAGAGAAGATTTCTAAATGCTCGATGCAATTTAAGGGTTTTCTTCCCCTACAAAGCCATTCTCAATTGCATGCTTCATACAGGTTTTGTTATTTTTATTTTATTTTTTTGTTGTCAGCACTGCTATGGGGCAGAACTTGAATTTGCTGTTTCAGGGTCATTGGCTTTTTTCCTGCCATAGTGTGATGTATTGCAAGAATTTTGTGAAGGGACAGTACTAAAGGGAGGAGGAGAGATTTTGCGCAGAACAGTCATAGCTATATCAAATTCCATTTAAATTACTGATGATTTTAAGTGCCCTTTCCTTTGGCTATCCAAGGAAAATCTATTTCCCTCTCATAATAGAGACAGTCATGAATCATTTCCCTTATGAATGAGCTAACTATATAAAAGATTTAAATCAACAATCAGCTAATTAGTAGGTCCACTGAGATTCAGCAGTGTTTTGCTTTGCCCATTTCCTCCTATGCTTGTTGAATGTAACTTTGTTACTTATATACAAGGAAGCCTGACATTTAAGTTATGCATGGTAATAGAGTATTTTGAGGTAATTTTTAGGTAAAATAAGGGGAGCTGTGTCTTAAGCATGACTTTCTCAGTTGACTATAATAGAAAACCTGCTTGCTTATATTAAGAAATAGTTTAGGAAATTGTTTTAAGAAAATGTTAGGAAATGTGACACAAAAAAATTCATCTCAACTAACAGAAAAGTGACTGGCTATAAGCAAAGTAATGCAGCCAGAATGTTATGGTGGGGTCTTTTGCTTGATTTTATTCCTGCTAACCTCCTAACCATTGGTGGTTGTTTTAAACTCTGTCAAATACATAAAGTTCCTTTTGGATACTTATTATTAGACAATGTGGTGTTACTTGCTTACAGCTTGCGTGTCTTCTGGAATGGGGGCAGACCTTTGTATTCCATGTGGTGTGCCGGGAGTTTGAACTGGAAAGGCCAAAATCTGTAGTAATATGCCAGCATGGAATTGATCGCCGGTTTTGTGACTCTAAGGTAACCTTTCATCTGTCTTAATTGCTTGCTATATTTGCACAGGTTCTTTGAAGCTCGATTTCTAAACTGCTCCAAGTTACCAAGACACATGGAGTATATAGTGAGATTGATGTTCCCTTTGATAAATTATAGCTAATTATGTTTTAGAAAGAAAAGTGGTGCTCTCTGGATTTTCCTGTGGATATGCACAATGTTTTTACGCTCTATGAATTATTCTGAGAAATGGTATCCACAGATATCCACAGAAATCATGCCTGTGACAGTTAGGAGATGAAGGACATATTGTGTGTCCCTTAAGAGACAAAGGTCATACTTCCCCTTATGCTCCTGGCACATTTCCATGGTACTTTGTGATCCCTTATCCTCTGTTGATGAAACAGTAGAAGCATAGAACCATAGAAAGGTTTGAGTTGGAAGGGACCTTAAAGATCATCTAGTTCCAACCCCCCTGCCATGAGCAGGGACACCTCCCACTAGAGCAGGTTGCTTAAAGACCCATCCAGCCTGGCCTTAAACACTTCCAGGAATGGGGCATCCACCACTTCCCTGGGCTACCTGTTCCAGTGCTTTGGTGGGAGACTTAAGCAGACAGTTTATAGCTTTCATGAACTTTTTTTAAAAAAAACCAACCACCACAAACCATCATGTCATTGTGGATTCTGCTTTTCAGATTTGAATCTTGGAATCCCTGCACACAGTCACTGAAGACTGAAGGATGCTTGTTATATATTAAATATGATTCCTGGATCTCTTGACATCCTCCTTGTTTTGTTCCTATTTTTGTGCTGTTCCTTAACAGAAGCTTTGATTTGCCTTTTGCTGGTGGAAGCAAGGAGAGCCAACTGGGTGCCTTGGTGTTTCTGGACCAAAGAATTAAACATGGATTAGTGAAAATGAACCTCAGCAGAGAAACACCCCATCTTATACTCAACAAGTCACTTTTTATCGCTCTAGTTTTAGGCCTCTGCTAAGCAGAACATAAATAAAAGGATAAGCACAAATTAAACTAAAACTCCTACTGTACATTCAAATCCCTTTTTCTTTTTTTTTTTCCAACTTTTTTTTCAGTTGAACTGTGTCCCTGGGCCATGCCCAACATCTGATGACTTAAAGTACACTATGACACGCTTAGCCATAGATGGAGCAGACCTGTATGTGGTAGAACATGGCTGTGCCACCAATATAAAGGTAAAAATATTTCTCTTAACAGCAATTAAAAGACTTCTTTGTCAATAGAGTTCTTCATATTTTTTGTTAGAATAGCTACCTGAATTTATTGCTTGGGCTAAGCAGAATTTCTGAAACTTTAAGTGATGGGAAGGTTGACTTGAACTGAGCCAGGAGTAGGTCATTTTGGCTTATACTTCTTAATTCCATTAATGATCTTGGAAGTGGATGTCTTCCAAAATCAGTGGAAGCTGCAGGATTAGTGTTAAAAAAAAAAAAAAAAAAAAAAATTGAGAAAATGCTGCGCAATATAAATCTCAGTGTCTGTACCTGAAAATTAATAGGAACTTTTGCTGTAAGTTAGTAACTTGGGAACTGGAAATGATTGATATGGATTGTGTGCAAGACAGTGTTTGATAACTTGTGATCATCTTATGTGATACAGCTGTTTGAATTGGGATTTATCTTTGGTAGAGATGGGAGAAGTGTCAGGGGCACTGCCTGACTGAAGGTAGAATATTGCATGGTGTATCCTCTGCTCAAGAAAGGATGTGCAGAGAAGAGCTGATATTCTCCCCATTATCGTGTCATATATGAGAAGACTGGGATAATTTGCTCAATATAGCAAAATATAAATTAAGAGTCATTTGAGTTATGGTACAAACAGAAAAGGAGAAATGTGCTATGCTGGACTAGGAGTTGTGCTGTCCATTAATAAATTTGGTTTTAAAAGGTAGAACTAACATGTAAGGTTTTGGGGACAGGCTCACATTATGAGCAAGAATCTAACTGAAGGAAAGTGGTAATTGTTTTAGACATTTTTAAATTATATGGTATCTTGTCATTTGAATGGCTTGCTACCTTGTGCCAGTAAAATAAATGCTTTTGTATCTCCACATTTATTTTGAGTCCAATATTACAAAGCACCATCACAATTATTAACTGTGTTTGCAGGCATAAATATGAGCATCCCCACTAAGTCTTCTCCAGACTAAAAAAACTCAGTTTCCATAGTCTTCCTTTATAGGAGAGGTGCTCCAGGCCCTTAATCATTGCTATAGGTGGTATGTTAACTGGTTTAAGGCTACCTTTCCTTTGTTCCATTCATGACTAACCAGAGTTTATGTTTTCAGATGGGTGCTATCCGTATTGCCAACTGCA
This sequence comes from Scolopax mira, assembly GCA_004320125.1. Classification (NCBI taxonomy): domain Eukaryota; kingdom Metazoa; phylum Chordata; class Aves; order Charadriiformes; family Scolopacidae; genus Scolopax; species Scolopax mira. Next base: position 65,064 of record BJBW01006486.1, read on the forward strand.
ACCTCCACAACCAGTCTGTTGGAGAAGGTGTAAGTGCTGCTATTCAAGACTTTCAACTGAGACAGTACGTTGAGCAGGTGAACAATTGCAGAACTGGTCTTCAGCCAATATTAAGGAGGGCTTATTGGCTGGAAGCTGGCTCGGTCAACTTGGGGCTCATCACTGCTGACATCGCTTTAGCTGCTGATCATCCTTCTAAACATGAAGTGCAGAGACATTTTTTAGAAACACATGATAACCGAACTAAGAGGTAAGAGATACAATTAAAGGAGATGCGTTAGAATTTGGAGGGAGGGTGGTGTAAGTTAATACATTCATCTAAAGATGGAACTTTATTTTTGCTTCTGGGTTGTTTTTTTTCTTCTTACATAAATGATCATTTCTTGTAATTTCTTTTTAATGTATGTTGAAAGCTTAGCTATGGAGTTGGTGGTTTGAATGTGCTTGGACTATACGAAATCGTTGGTTTTTTGACAAAACTGACTTTTCCCTCTGCCTTTACATATTCCCCAAAATAAACAGCATTGGGGAGAGGAGGGAATCGAATTTGTCCTTTGTTCTTAGACTAGACTGAAAAATAGGCCTTTAAGAATCCTGAGCAAGCTGATGAGCAGCTGTAAACAACATGCCTGGTGTAGTTGTGATTTGTGTGTCCCCCCGAAGACCATAAGCAATATCCACCAGTGTGAAGTGTGTTGGCAGTGCTTGCCTCCTGATGGAGAGTAAGAGCTGTTACTATTAGTGTGTATTGTGGCAGGTGGACATCATCTGTGCATAGTTGCATATAAATTCGTGATTTGCTCCTTTCTGGAGCTAATCCTGGATTTTATGTCTGACATCTGTGTTTCAGGTACAAATCTTTCTTGCTCGTGTTATGCTCCATGAAATAGAAGCTATCATATAAAAGAAGGATATTTCTTAATCTTGTTTTCACTGAATTTAAATGTACCAAGGCTGATGTGCTCATGTTTTTGTTTCCTGTTTTTCTGCCTTTGTGTAGATTGTGGTTTTTGTGGCCTGATGATAATTTGAGGAATAAGAGAAGCAAGAACAAGTGTGGCTGTCTTGGTGGTTGTCGATTCTTCGGTGGCACCTTAACAGGACTTGATTTTTTCAAACTTGAGGAACTGACACCTTCAAGCAGCTCTGCTTTCTCAAGTACAAGTGCAGAATCAGATATGTTTTACGGGCAGTCTTTACTGCAGCCAGGAGAATGGATAATTACTAAGGAGATTCCTAAAATTTTAGATGGTGAGAAGGCATTGTACTGTGATTTTACTCCACTTTGCTTAAAAGTATAATTTCTTAACTGCCTGTTAATCTTTTTGATTCTTTCTGATTCTGGTTAATGAGTAGTATTCATTGTGCTTTTGTGTGAGAAGTCTTATAGTGGCATGGGCCCTTCTAAGAGCAGGCAGTATTTTGAAAGTGGTGACCAAGTGTTCATATGCTGAATTTTTATATTAATGTGGACCTCTTGAATAAAAAGTAGTTTTTTGCCTTGCATCTGTTTTACTCATATAAAAAGCAGTCTACCAAGAAAATCTGATGTTTTCCTGGTATCATTTTATGCCTTTTTGCTAGTACAACATGCTAGTATGTTGATGCATTTCAAAAGTAGGACTTTTATTAAATAAAAGACTTTTATTTCAGTGAGCAGGGAAGAGATTATTGCAGTTGTATTATCAGATGTCCAATTCTTTTCTATTTCTTATTCTAGGTAAAGCAAATGGTGTAAAACGAAAAGATTGGGATTGCAGATCTGTGGGTATAGAAATAGAAAGAAAAGCACAACACCTAAGCCTACAAGTGCCCTTACGCTCCCACAGCTCCTCCTCATCTTCAGAGGAAACGAGCAGTTCCAGTGCCGCGCTCCCCTTGCTGGCAGGTGAGAAGGACAGCCCATCATCAGCTACTGAGGATCACTTGGGACAGAAGGAGTTCTTGTCTGGTGCAAAAAGGGAAGATGGTCATGGAAGGTTAGTACTCTCTGTCCAGGTAAAAGTATAATTTGACTCTTTAACACATTATGACAGGAAAAAAAAACCTTGCATTTAGCACTTTATAAAGTGTTGGCTATTTTCTAGTGGTACTGCTGAGGTGTATTTCCTAGTTTGAATGCACATTTGCTGTAGATGTTCATTTTACATCTTCTATATGCAGACAAGTGCACTAACAAGTGGCAGAATTTGGTAAGTAATCAGCATCACGAGAATAATTGCTGTGCTAATAGAAAGCCACAGAATCGCTGAAGAATTTGACTGCTTCTATAATGTAAAAAGAGAAGCATTAATAATAAAATAAGAAATAAACCTTTCATTTCTGTTTCCAGCATTGCAGTTGAGGGTGCGGAGGGCAGTGCTGCATCCCCTGGCAACCAGGAAAGGCCTGTTGGTCAGTCTCCCATGAGGTCTCCTCTGAAACGTCAAGCATCGGTGTGCTCCACCCGGCTCGGGAGCACCAAGAGCCTCACAGCGGCCTTCTATGGAGACAAGCAGCCCGTTCCCGTTGGTGTGCAGTTCAGCAGTGACGTGTCTCGCAGCGACGAGAACGTCTTGGACTCCCCAAAGCAGAGAAGGAGCTTTGGTTCTTTTCCCTATACTCCATCTGCAGATTCAAACTCGTTTCACCAGTATCGCTCAATGGACTCCAGTATGTCAATGGCTGATAGCGAAGCTTATTTTTCCGCGGCAGAAGAGTTCGAGCCAATAAGTAGTGATGAAGGCCCAGGAACGTATCCAGGAAGGAAGAAGAGAAAAAAACAAGCTCAGAAAATTGAATATAGTAGAGGGTCTATTTATCACAGCGTGGAAGGCCCCTTAACGAGCACAATCCATGGAGACATTAGTCAAGATGTTAAAACGTTGCCAATTAAGACTCATCCTTCCCAGGCTTCGTTTGTTTCAGCTCTGGGAGGCGAAGATGAAAATGTTGAGAATATGTATGTCATGGAATCTGAGAAGACTGTGGAAAGCGAGCAAATAACTTCCCAGCAGCCTGTAATGGCATGTTACCAAAATTATCTTACACAATTCCAGGTGATCAACTGGTCAGTAAAGCATCCAACTAACAAGAGAACATCAAAATCCTCATTACATCGTCCTTTAGACCTCGACACCCCAACAAGTGAAGAAAGTTCATCCTCTTTTGAGCAACTTTCTGTCCCAACTTTTAAGGTATGGGAGATGGAGGAAGGAGGAGTAGGGAAAGGAATAAGAGTTCAAAACAAGTTAAAATTGTTTGGTACACCTGTTGTGTAACTAAAACGATGAGAAACTTGAAACTTCTTTGCTTTTAGTTAAGGAATACCTTGTATTTCTGGTTTGAGATCATGGGCTGTGTGGCTGAGAGGTTGTGGGGAAAAAAAAAAAAAACCAAAAAACGATGGGGTTAGAGTTCTGTGGATGTGTGTTCTGAATTGTCATTATTGCACTTAAAAATGCTGCCTGTTGAATGACAGCTGAATGAAATTTATGTAAGTTTTGTTTAAAATATGTTCCATGGAACTTCAGCAGCAGTACATCTAATACTGATAGGCATGCTCTATTTCAAAGTAAAATTGCAACTCGGATTTAGCAAATTATTTTGATAAATATTTGGGCTTTTTTTTTCCCTCATGGTTTATGTGATATGAGCCTACATGCTAAAGGAAGGAGCTGAAATGAAGTACATGAAAAATAATCAGAATGACTTAATAGAAAATAGGTGTCTAAGCTGTGGAATTTAATTTGTTATCCCTTTGCAGCAAAAGTTTTATGTTCATGCAAGCCTTTCATAAATTAGTATTTGAAATCTTTTTTAAAAAAAGCAATTAGTCATTATTTAGCTCCATAAAAACTTCATCATCTGATCTTTCAAGTAACTTAAAAAAATAAACCTAGGAGTTCTTGTATTCTATATTGGAAAAACTGCCTATGAAAAACTTTTCAAAGAAAAAAAAAATGTTAGGTGAATCTTTATTTGGCGATTCCGTGGGTATTTTTTTTTTTCATATATAGAAGGAATGTAATAAATTTCTTTGCACTATTGTCTTAGATTGTTAAACAGGGTCTCACAGCTAATTCGTTACTGGACAGAGGCATGCAGCTTACAGGATCAACATCTAAGTAAGTTGAAAACTGCATAACATTTTTACATTTTAGTGTAGAGTTTTCCTGGTCCTCTCATTAAATGTTTTGGCTCTTGGTAGCCCTTCCAAAATTTGATTGTAACAGTAGATTTCAGTACAGATCTATTTTAGAACAGAGTACTCTATTATAAAATGTTTGGGTTTGGTCAAAAAAAAAGTATTCCGTGAAAGCACTAAATGATTTCATCTGTACATTTGCAAGATTATGAATTGCAAATAAATTTAAATTAATTTGGGAGGTGCTTATGGCAAGTGTCTGTTGCATTGCAAAAACTGAACTTGAATCTAGGGAAGGGCCTTGCCCTGGGGGTTTGTGTGTTTTCTAAGCTTTTGTGTGGTTAGCTGAGCTAAGAAGAAACCTGCTATTTTATCCATTTTGCTAAGAATTAAAATGATACCAGGACACCTTTGTATTTCTCTTACAAACCTAGATTATTAATATGCATTTGACTTTTTTTAGTACACCTTATACTCCTTTGGAAAAGAAGTCTGCAGAAAATACAGATGATGAAACAATAACAGAAGAATGGACATTGGATCACCCCGTCTTCCAGACGCGGACAACGGCAATTGTAGAAGTAAAAGGAACTGTAGATGTAGTTCTGACTCCTCTTGTAGCGGAAGCATTGGATCGGTAATTAATTTTACTTTTACTACTGCAGTGTTTAATTGATTATGCTAAAAATTGTCTAAAATCAAAGCTGTTTTGTTCAGCAAAGGTTTAGGCAAAAGTATTGAAAAACATAACTGATGGAACAGTTAGGGCCTTGTACTCGACGAATGTAATTTTGCATTTCTTGGCAAGAAGCTAGAAGAATGTTGTGGTGACTTTGTCTGTTGGTGCTTAATTTTTTTCTCTGTAGTGCTAAATTAAACTTTATTGGTGGTGTGGAAGTTCAGATGGTCTGTTGTGGGCTTGTTTCTTCACAGGTATATAGAAGCAATGGTGCATTGTGCTAGCTCTCGACACCCAGCAGCAATTGTTGATGATCTGCACTGCAAAGTTCTTCGAGATGCTGTACAGAACAGCAAAACGAGCTTCTCAGAAAATGTAAGAAAGGGAACAAGAAAAGTGCACAAAGATTTGAAAGAATACTGTTTTCTGTGTTTTATGTAGAAAAGGTTTTAATTGGGTTCAGTGTTTTGAGATGGCTAAATACTATATTAATTTGGAATATGTATTAATTTTTATCTTGTGCCTATCGCATCTGCATTATTATAATCAACTGTTACACACTGTCTTTCATTGTCTCTCTTACAGGATGGCAGTGAAGTTTTTCTAATTTGGACAGTCTAGTCAGTAGCTACAGTAATTTGCATGAGATAACATGTTCTTTTCTAAGAAATTATTATAATTTATATTCTTTGGTATTATATCAACGATACATAATTTATTATTTTACAGTAGTTAGGGAGATCTGTGAGGTAGAGGAAAGCTCAAACTTTGTGAAAGTGAGAATGCATGTGGGGTTTATTTGCGGTTTATCTGATACCTTAAATTAATTTGTCTTGAAAAGAATTGTATGGTAATTCTACAGAATTGGGAGTTCTTGCTGTCCAATTTAAAGACTGTAATTTCTTAGGCTTCAAAGTGGACACTAATTATTTCCTTCATAATAAGTTGTTCTTTATAACTATTATATGTAGAACTCAAACTTTCAGCTGAAATCTGGTCATTAGAAAGTTTATTGCAGAAATGCATCACTACCCTAATGGATCTAGATCTGCTCTAAGTGCTACAGTCCTTGTTCTTGAAATCATGGTATTGTGCTTTAAATGAAGGTAGAATCTCTTGCTGCTCACTGCTCATAAACCATCCTGTTATTCTTTAGCTTAAGAGCTTTAGTTCCAGTGAGAATAAATTTATTTTTTTTTCCCCTCCCTCCAAGTTATCTTCAAAGCAGGATATTAGAGGAACAAAGATAGACACTACCACTACAGGAACAACAAACCAGGGACCAGCACAGACCAATCTCTCACTTAAGCAAGATAATGTGAAAATTAAAGGTCTTCAGGCCAATGTTACTGTACCAAAGGTAACAACTTTTTGTTTAGCTTATTAGTACATGTCTCACAAATTACCCTTATTTTGCATCCCTATGAGTTCTCCCAAAGCCTAATAGAAGCTATGTATTTGTACTAGATAATTAATGTTTTAAACAGGATAGACTCTTTTGTAGCTGCTTAATTTTATTATGGCAGGCATGTACTATAGAGATAACATTCCTAAAGATTGCATGTTTTTATGTTTTTACATCTTCTAGGTGCAATAGTTTGGGTTTTTTTCTTCTTTTTACTGTGAAATATAAGATTATATTAGAAATTAGTGATGTATACTTAATGTAACACAGTTTTCTATATTTCTTTATTCTTTGGGGGAATTCTATGTATAGGTGAACCTGTGTTTGCTACAAGCATCTGTTGATGAATCCCCAGGAGTTTCTTCTGGCAAAACCGTGACTCATGTTTCGTTGGTAGCTCTGTGTTTTGATAGAATTGCTACGCAAGTTCGTATGAATAGGTAGGAATAACACACATCACTATTTGCAGCTCATTGTGGTTAAGCTCCTTTGGAGTTAAGCAATAAAATGCGTCTTCTGTGTTTTATAAACTAACATCTAAGAATTGCAGTTTCTTTAAGAAGTGGAGGAATCCTTTCAGAATAGTATTGTAACTTAAGCAAGAAAGAGTAATGCTAATATGTCATGCAGTATAAAATTAATTTTTTTGGTATTTTTCTAACAAAGTATATGTATCTTCTGTCTTACAAAGATCTCTTTATAATAAAATGTTGCTGTGCCAATGTCACTTAAAAATTTAAACAAAAATGAAATATGTTTATCTGAGATTTGCTTACTTGTTTTTTCTTCCTTATATTCAAAGGGGTATAGTTGAGGAAACTTCAAACAATGCAGAAACTGGGAGGAATTCTGTCACGTTTGATCGTTATATCCAAACTAGTAAAATGCAGCCCCAGTCTTCTGGCTCACTCAGATCCAATGCTGGAGCAGAAAAGGGAAAAGAAATTGCTGCTAAATTGAACATCCACAGAGTTCATGGTCAACTTAGAGGCCTTGATACAACAGGCGAGCATTTATTTTTTTTAAATTGTGGAAACTGCAGTTCTCATAGAAGCAAGTGATTGAAGTTGGCTTTGAAATTGCAGTTTGGTTGTGGGTTTTGGTTTGGTGTTTTTTTTTTGTATTAGCACAGATTAAAAGACACTTGAACCTGGAGATTTTGCGGATACTCTAAAAATAAGTTTAGGATAGTTACTCTGACTTAATTTCTGTTATTCCATTAAAGTGTTAGATTTAAATGTAGGTAGAGTGAACACTATCAAGACAAACTTCTAAGCAGTTTGAGTGGCAGATGAGTTGGATTGTAAATATTGACATGCACTGGTGAAATTTCAGGCCTGGATTCCCTTCCTCCCAGTTGATCTCATTTCAACTACCATTTTTTCTCACCTGATGTGGGGAATAAATTATGCTTATTTGCATTTTTACTACTTTCAAAAAATTTCAAGATAAGTATAATGTCTCTGTTTTACTGACAATTTCAATATGGCAAGCTTTTTTATGTATGTGTGTAGATTTTTGACTATAGTGACTATAAAACCGAAGATGACATCTACTCAATTGTCTTCCTTCTAGTTTGTGTTAAGGAAATTGCTTCAAGAGGTTATGAATTAAATTCAGCTGCTATAACTCCTAATCCTGGAAAAGCTAACCTGGAAAAGATGACTAAATGTAGAGGCATTTTTTGTTAAAACTGATTCAATTTTGATGGAATCTGTACCTGTTAGCGTCATGTTTTACTCCCTCCAATAAAGAATAGGAATCTTTAGGATATGAGGAAGCACTCTGAAACAAGTCTGATAATAAACAAAAAAAACCCCACTGCTGTGCAAAGATGAATTGAGCAAAGGAAATTGGAGGAAAACAAAAGTCTTGAGAGAATATTAGAATGTTTGTCCATCTTAGTAATAGTGTCCTGTGTTAAGTATGCTGCAGACATTCAAGAAGACCAAGTAATTTTTTAATTCTAACAAAGCAAACGCATCATCTTCTATTTAAAAGGTTTGAGACATGTCTCTCTTGTATACATGAAATGCTAAGAGTCCTTCAAAAGTTGGAGTCATAAGTTATATTGCAGTTATAAGTTGGAGGCAGAGAGTGAGGATTGGAAGGGAGGTAAATTGAGTCAGCCTTGTTCTTTTCTTTGGGTATTTGACATTTAGTTCTGTGTGTGTGTGTTAATAGGCAATAGGTATAAAATTACTGAAAATCCTCCTTCAGAAATGTCACTAGAAGAAAGGTTTTATATTTAAGCTACATCCTTCAAAGAAACCAAAGCGACATAGTACCCTCCTGGATCTTAGACAGCAGAGATCATAATGAATTAAAAACTGGCTGCATCTGTGATTTCTTAGGAATCAGTGAGACTTAGTGCTTTACATCCTTCTAACACAGATGTAGACAGACTTGATTTTAACCAGGAAGCAGTCTTTGAATTAAAATTAGAACATTGATTTCTAAATATTGTTCAAGAATGCTATGGTTAACACCAAAAGCATTTCTACTAAAACATACTATCCAAAAGCACTGTCAGTATCACTGTCATTTGTTGCCATTAAACCTTAGGTATTTATTAGGAATGTTTTCTTTTGTAATGTAATTTCAGGCCGATTACCAGTTTCTAGTATCTATTTACCAGATAAAAATCTGAAGAGCCTGCTTGTACACATGCATTTGGAACCCTGACTATAAAAAGATGAAGGCAGATACGTTAGGATCGGGAATGTCTTGAAGCTTCAACTTTGCGTAGCTTGGTTTCTCAATTTAAAAATTACCTTGTGCATATTAATATTTCAGGAGTAAGGTTTTTAGACTTTATAAGCTGTGCTTCTTTTTTTTTTTTCTTGCTTGTACTTTGATTTTTCTATACTTTTTCTTTCTTTCTTCGCATCCTCCCATTTGAGGAACGCTAAAGAGGCAACACTTCCAAAACACTGTAAACTTCAGATAGCTATTTGAAGATGTAAAGTTTTTTTTTGTTTTTTTTTTTTTCATTTTGTAACAAAGTCGTAAATATGTTTGTTTTCACAGATATTGGAACTTGTGCAATAACAGCTATTCCTTTTGGGAAATCAAAAGTTCTTTTTACTTTAGAAGAGCTGGATGACTTTGCTTTTGTAGATGAAACGGATCCACAAGCTGTTCCAGATGTAACTCGAATTGGTCCTAGTCAAGAGAAGTGGGGCTGGATAATGTTTGAGTGTGGAATTGAAAATTTAACTATAAAAGGTAAGGCTTATGTAGGCTTTATGAAACTGATTTCGCTTTATGAAACTGATAACAATTCTGTTGTTAGGTCTTCTACTTTAGCAGTTATATGATTAGAAATAATTCTATATAAACAAGATTCAGCAGCTTCTGAACTTAAAATGAAGTTAGAAATTGATTTTTTCACTGATCACTTAAATGACCTTGTAATCATACACAGTAAGTGTCTGTGTATAGGGCCAGAGTTTTGCTTTGCAAGGGTAAAGCTAACTTGAAAAAGGGGAAAAAAAACCCCAAAACCCAAACAGCAACATATATATTCTCTGTCATCCAAGTTAATCTTTTCAGGGAATAGTTTAAAAACAGTGTTAGTGTGAATAATCTTCATTTACTTGAAACAAACTATCAGAAGCTCTACAATGAGCTGTTCACTTATTGTATAACAACTGTTGCCATAAATTGTGTAAAATGGTAATGCACCTTGTTTTTTAACCAAAATCACGTGTACTTCTCCTCTTAAGTGCAGATCTTTTCAATGGGACATAATTTTTAGAGTTTATGCATGGCAAACATTTACAGTCTTGGTGTGTGCTGTCATAGGAGGAAGACAATCTGGAGCAGTATTGTATAATACGTTTGGAGTCATGGGTAAATCAAGAGAGACAGAGAGAGGTGGATTGCTTGCATCAAATAACTCTTCAGATTCTCCAACTGGCAGTGGTTACAACACTGATGTGTCTGATGATAACCTTCCTTGTGATAGAATAAGCCCCTCTTCGGATATTAATGGAAATTCAGTTTCAGATGAGCAGGTACATACATACTGTGTAAATATGACTAGTGTTTGGTTGTGGGTTTTCTTTTCTTTATTAAAGTAATTAAGATTCAAAACAAGAAAGTGACAGTTTAGCAGATGTCTTGTGCCAACTGAATGTATACTGTCTGCTTGCACACTAAACTTCCAGCTTTCTTGCAAGGTCTCTTACTGTTGTCCTGGAAGAGTTGGTGAACAGCATTGGTTTATTGTGCTTTTCATAAGAAGTAGCTTCCTCTGCATTTAGGCACAGTGCACAGTATGATATATGAGTGCCTTTCAGTATAATCATTTTGGAAAATTTAACTTTTGACATTGTGTTTCTTTTTATTTTTTTTTTAAGGATGAAGGTGTTGAATCTGATGATCTGAAAAAAGATATACCCTTGATGCCTCCTCCCCCTGACTCTTGCAGCATGAAGTTAACAATCAAAGAAATCTGGTTTAGTTTTGCAGCCCCCACCAATGTGCGCTCCCCAGCCCATGTATTTTCAAGGTATAATTCTACTGATTTAAAAGAAAAAAAAAAAAGGCAATTCTGATTTGTTAAATTGCAGTTGTATTTGTTCAAGTCTGAATGTAATTTCAATAATCTTTGAAGCTTCTCTGGAAATGAAAATTTTGGATTTTACATATATCTCAGTAACTCTTGCTTCAATTTTATATTCTTGTCATTTATATGGAAGTGTTACTAGAAAACTTTTACTGAGATATGATTAGAAGAAGAAAAGAAAGATCTTAAAAAAAGAACCCAAAAGGCAAAACAACAAAAAACCCCAGTGAGACTGAAATGCTTGTGGGAGAAAGGCAGGGGAGAGTAATTGTTTTAAGTAGGAGAGATGCTAGAGAAGAAAACCACTCGGTGCTTTTGGTATTCAACCTGATGCTTAACCCATGATCCTACTTCTGTTGCACTATAAAGATCAAGATACATCTTTCTAAGAGAGTTTTTCATATTGTGTTTGTGGGACAAGCCAAATATTCCTATCTGTCAGTAGTTTAAGCTCAGAGCTATAAATTAGAAAATGCTTTGATTTTCCTAATACTCTTGCCTCAACCCTTCGGCAAAAGTCCTTCACAATGTATTGCTTAACAGTTAATGTGGGATTCAGTGATTCAGTATTATTTCAGTAGGGAATACAAATGGGAAAAGGAGGGAATAGAGGTAGCAAGAGTGGATGGAATTGTGAGTCTGTGAGCCAGTAAAACAAAACCAGCCTTAAGTACTTCTTGACAGTTTTCATTTTCTGGGCAATAAATCTGTGTTCATTACTTTGTAACGTGGTTCTGTCATAGTCCACCTATGCAAAATAAAAGCTTTAGAAAATGTTGCTAATTGCTGCTGCTGAGTCTGAATACCTAGTTCTTTTTGTTTTTCTCAATAGGCAGCTGAACCTCCTGAGTACTGCGACGCCTGCAGTTGGTGCTTGGCTTGTTCCCATTGATCAAGTGAAATCGTCATTAAATAAGCTAGAAACTGAAGGAACCCTGCGCATCTGTGCTGTTATGGGTTGCATTATGACAGAAGCTTTAGAGGTAAAAGACCTTTATAAAATCAATAGGCAGATCAGATCAGAGCAGTGTAATAAGTAACACGTATTTGTTTGAGGTTCTGGATATGTTTGCTGACAAACTTATAGCACTTCCTATGAGCCTTTACTTCCAGAACTGGTCACAAGAACTCAGTACCTGTGCTTTTCGCACACAATCTAAATTTCAGTGGAAAAAAAATTCAGCTGTTACTAGTAAAGAAGTCTTGCTCTTCTTACAGGAGTGCATCTCCAGGTAAAATAACTGGAGATTCTGCCCTTTTGAAAGGGAAAAGTAAGAAATATGGCTGTAGCGTCTGGTATATTTTATGAAATATGAAAGTGTGTTGAATTATGAAATATTCAGGCTATCTTTCAGGAGAAAATGTTAATTTCTGTGCTCTTGCAGTGTATTGAATAATTGTGTTTATTGTTGGAGGAAGGGAGGACAAGCGTGGTGAGGGTGAAACCTTCTAACAAGAAGTACAAAATAGACAAATCTTCTGTTGAAAATTAGGATTGGTAGAGTTTTTATGACAAACTGTGTGTTACTGTGATTTGCTAAGGAGCTTTTTTGTGTGTAGGTGGTTTTCTGCAGCTCGTTTACTTAGCACCATCTAGTGGGAAGACTTTGAGGTGATACCCATTGTTGAGAAACTGTCTTGCAGTGTGAGACTGATGAGCTTAGCATCAGGCTGTTTTTCTGATGTACTCAAAAATCATCCTTTGTGGCAGTCTCTTACTGCTGCCTCCCTTCCTATTTGCTTTCCTGCCTGTTTTCTAGCATTAAATCAAATTAGAATTAAAACTGGCCTGTTTTGCTACAACTAGGAATAAACAATTTCTTTGAAAATCTCAGCTAGCTGTGCATGTGTCTATTAGTCCAGAGGTAACTTCACAAAGTCTGTGATTTGAATCCAGCCTTCTGTTTTATTACTTCATATAAATAAACAAACATCAGGCGTGATTTTTCACATACCACTATTTAAAATGAAGTTGGTATCCATGAGGCAAATCTTTATTGCAGAAGTTCAAAATGGGATTAGAAATGTTTGGTATCTTGTAGTTTATGTGCATGTTCTGTTTGTGAGTACATTCATATGTGAAAAAAATGTTCCATTTTAATCTAGAATAAAAGCGTGCACTTTCCTCTGAGAAGCAAGTACAACAGGCTTACCAAATTAGCTCGTTTCTTGCAAGAAAATCCTTCTTGTTTACTGTGTAATATATTGCACCATTACCTTCATCAAGCAAATTACTCCATCATTGAGGATGCCACCATGGTGAGTTGCCCTGTAAAAATGGAAATAACTCAGTCTGTTAGTTCCAACAGTACCAGTTCTAATGTCTTAACTTTGCTTAAACTGTTACCTGATTTAACAAATTGTAAATATAACCTACACTCTTATATATTCTTAAACTTATAAGTAGGTATGTCTTCTCTCATTTGATTTTCTTTCAGATCTGCTATTTTTGTTGTGGACTGTGTATATGCATAATTTTTATCCTAATAAATAAATAATTGTATTTATTACTTAGATTTATTATTTATTAGACTTATTAAAACAATAAATAATAAATACTTTTATTTATTAGGGAATACATGAGAAATCATAAACCAAAAAGGCATGTCTTTAAAATTGTTAATGGCCTTTTTATCAGTATTCGTTTTTCTTAATGATAGTAGCAAAGTAGTAAAATTTGTATCTGTAGTTTTAAAACTGCATAAATCTCAATTATTAAGGCAAGCACATACACCGATTAGCTTATTCCAATTTCTTTCCTTCAGAACAAGTTTTAATTTCTTTTAGAAATCCATGGATAATGCAGACCATTTAGGAGAAGACCTAGAATTGTAGAAATTTTAAGGCTTAAGAATCTAATAGAATTTTCTTGGTGACTTCAGAATGTAAATGTCTGGATTGTAGTGGTAAATAATTGTTTGAACAAACATATTAGGTATAAGCAGGAGTGTTTATTCCTGATTTTTATGTCATTTTCATAATCCAATTTCACAGCTGTCAGATTTAAATATGTTTTTCGACACACTCAGCTGGGAGCTCAGTGATCAGCAATAGCAAAATATGGCAAAAATAGCAGTTTGATTTGTGGTCAAAATGAGTTTGGGTTTTTTCTTCAGCATAATTCAGCCATATAATCAAAATGATTCCTAGTTTTTGCCTTAAATTTATGTTTTTCAAATACTGCTTACCAACAATGGGGAAAAAAAACCCTCATTTTTTATTTCACTTCTGCAGTCAATCAAGTGCTGCTGTGAATTTTAGTCCATAATTCACAACCTTATAATTACTTACGTGCTTTTAGTTTCATATTTAATAAACCAGTTTCTTGTTTATTTTGGCTCCTTAGATGCTCGGGTCATATAGATAAATGTATTTAGTGTGTTCAGTGAAATGATAATTTTTAGCTGTTAGTGTTGTGGCTTCTAATATCTGCAGGGATGTTGTGTGGTGACAGCATGTTTCTGGCATAAGCCTCTAGAGCGCATAGATTTAAGGGAGTTCTGTCTTTCTTGTTTCCCCAGTTTACTTTAAAATGCTGTGATAGCCATTTTTAATTTATTTTTTTTTTAATTTTTCTTTTCAAGAGCGATGGCCTTCCTGCATTAGTCACCTTAAAGAAAGGCCTAGTAGCCTTAGCAAGGCAATGGATGAAGTTCATTGTGGTGACCCCAGCCTTCAAAGGAGTCAGCTTACACAGGCCAGCTCAGCCGGTGAAATTGCAGCCCAACGCCTGCCACGAGCATGAGGATGGACTGGGATTAGACAACGGAGGGGGTCTTCAGAGTGACACAAGTGCAGATGGAGCAGAGTTTGAATTTGATGCAGGTATTTTTGTCTTCTTCTGTCCCCATAAAAGCTCATAGGGACATAGGGCTCCTTTCAGAGCATTTGTTTCTTCTTCCTTTTTAATGCTTGGATACATTATATACTTGTTTTAGAATCAAGTTTCTTTTTTAGAATCTTTTTTTTTTTTTTGAAGCTGTTGCTGCACAATTATAATTACAGTATTATTATTACCTGTTTGGGAAAAAACAAAGTAGGAAACTTCTCTTTCTTTATATGCTTTTTCTTCTTATTTACTGCATAAAATACATCAACTTAATTATTTGCTAGCTTGGAATTGGAATTTTGTTGTGCAGCTTCTGACCTCAGTTAAGAATTGCATTGTGCAACTCCATGAAGTCTTCCAGGTATAGCTTCAAACCAGCCCCCTTATTTGTTCTTTGTGAAGACGTTAAATTATTTTTTTCTCATTTTTACTACTTCAAATATTGTAGATTTCTGTTGCTGATCCATTGCCAGTTTAACAGAAGCTACTGATTTCTATTTGATATAGAGCTGACCTAAGTAAGAAGCACGGAAAGGAAGGGCATAAGCAATACCTGTTTTTGGAGCACGCTTTTTTGCTGTCTTGAGTTGACTTAGTTACTTTCTGTTTGTAGCATCTATGAACAGTGCTACTGTTCTCAGGAATACAATGTTTATGTTTTTATCTCAAATAACAATTACATAACACTGAGGAAAAAAGAATTTTAAAAAATCAGGAGGAGAACCTGCTTTTGATTAAAAGCCAGATGGCAGCTTAAAGAGAGCAAAACCTGTTTGTGTGTGAAACTTGTATGTAATTGTCAGTATGATGGGAATTTTTGCCCCCTCCTCTAAAATATCTGCTTTAGTTGAACAGAAACAGACTATTAGAACCAGTGAAGTATTTCAATTTTCCTCCCCTTGTGTACATTATTGAATTTTTCACCAAGAATTTTAGAAGTGGCAGTTTTTCTGCCTCGTGTTAATTTACGTATAGATGGAATTCATGCAAATGTAACAATCCTAATTCAAAAAATGATCAGCCATGCCAGGATCAGCAACAGACAGTTAAATTTGGCAACTTTCTTTTGGATCTGTAGCACAGAGCAACAGTTGTATGACATTAAAAGGACACAAAAACTTTTACTTGGTTTATTAAAGAAAATCTGGTAGGGCCATGTCTGAGGTCATCTTGTTCATCTTAAAATTCCCCTTAATTCCCTAGGCAGCTGTGTGTGAATTAGGAAGTTCATGAGTGCTTGTAAATAAATGAACCTAATAATAGGTAATATGATTAAAATGAGAAAAATTATTTGCTTGTTTCCAGCTACTGTCAGCGAGCATACGATGCTGCTCGAAGGAACAGCTAATCGCCCCCCACCTGCTGGTGGCTCTTCTGGGCCTGTAACTGGTGCTGAGATCATGAGGAAATTATCAAAAACTCACACTCACAGTGATTCTGTTCTGAAAATAAAGGTAAATTTCTAGCGCCATGCAAGAGGGGAAACTGTTTTGTAGCTGGTCTGTTTAGAAGTAATTCTGTAGGCTGCAGATGAATAAATACTTGTCTAAAAATTAACTAACTATAACTAACACATGGAAGGTATGCTCCTTACCTTATAAAAGTGATGCTCGATCACTTGGCCTATGTTCTACATCTGTTCTTTATCATTTTTCTTGCCAATTAACTTCAGAGCCACACTTAAAACCAATATATCTGTGCATCATTTAACGTGTATTCACTTTTATTACTTTTTATCTAATTATGGAAGCAGAAATGAAGACTTAACTATCATTATACAAAATCTGAGATTGACTAAGCTCTCCAATAGTAATATTTGTGTGGTTTTTTTCATTCCATGAAGCTGCTCAGAAAATGGCAAGATTTTATTTTTATCTCTGCTTTCTGAACAGAAAAGAGTCTCTGAATGTTTGTGGGTATTGGGGGTTGGTATTTTTTTGGTTTTGGGTTGTTGTTTTTTGATTATTTTTTTTTAAATAATTTGTCTTTTGTATGTATGTTATGCAGCTTGGTGGCTTGTACTGATTCCATTTCAGCTGTGGTTTTTCACAGAATGATTGAGATTGAAAGGAACCTCTGTAGGTCATCTTGTCCAACCCCTCTGCTCAAGCAGGGCCACCTACAGCCAGTTGCCCAGGGCTATGTCTAGATGGCTTTTGAATATCTCCAAGAATGGAGACTCCAGAACCTGTGACAGTGCTCAGTCATCCTCGTAATAAAAAAGTATATCCTGACATTCAGGAGGAAACTCCTGTGTCTAAGTTTATGCCCATTGCTTCTTGCCCTGTCACTGGGCACCACTGAGTCATCTTAGTGGCCCTTTGTTGGACTCTCTCCAGTATTTCTCTCTTGTACTGGGGAGCCCGTAACTGGACAAAATACTCCAGGTGTGGCCTCACTGGTGCTGAGCAGAGGGGTAGGATCACTTCCCTTGACTTGCTGGTAACTTACTGCCTAACCTAGCCCAGGCTGGACAGCCCAGTGAGGGCACATTGCTGCCTCATGCTCAACTTTGTATCCACCAGGACCCCCAGGTCCTCCTCTGCAAAGCTGTTTTCATCTGGTCAGACCCCAATGTATACCAGTGCATTTGTCCCCTCTAACGTAATCACCCGCTACTGTCACTTATTGTTCCCTCCTGGTGATCTTGCATGGTTTAGGGGTAGGTGGCCCAGATGCTTTGCTTGAAAGCACATCTGGCTCTCCTTCAATTTTGAGGGTTGACAACCTGTATCATAGTTTTAAGCCTGTGGGTGAGCCTTCTTTTTGGTGCCAGAAGTCCCCAGCTGCTGTCCTTCACCTTCCCCAGAGCCTGCACTTACTGTTACACTAGGGTTGGAGGTGATATGATCTTCAGACAAAGACTAAATACAAATGAGGCTTATATTTAGTCATATGCACTATTCCTTCTGCAAACTTGCTTTAGGTGAATTCTAATGCAACATCTGATCTCGTATTCAGACCAAATGTCCTATCCTTTTTGCAGTTTAAACAGTTCTTAATCTGTTTCTTTATTTTCTCCACAAGGGTATACATCCGTATCATTCCTTAAGTTACACTAGTGGAGATACAGCTACAGATTCACCAGTGCACGTTGGCCGTTCTGGAATGGCAGTGAAAGAAAGTCCAAGGAAGGAGAGTCTGCTCAGCTATCTCACTGGGAGTTTTCCTAGCCTGCATAATCTTCTGGAAGGGACTCCTCAAAGAAGTACAACTGCAGTTAAAAGTAGTTCTTTAACAAGAACAGGTATGATGTAGTATAAAGTAAGCTGATGGGAGGTGAAGGAAGGGTTGACTTTTATTTTAGTAATTTAGAAAAGGCCCTCTATTTTCTACTATGAGTCTTCATTTCTGTTTAAGATCCCACCGCCCCCTCCCTGCCCCCAGGTAAGAATCATAGTTTAACTATGCAGTTCCTAGACGTGGCTGCTCCATACCACTTCCTAGAAGCAAACATCAAGTACATCATGTTGGGAAAAGAAATGGTAACTACCAAATAAATAAAGTATTTCACCTTTACTTAGTCTTACTACTTTCTCAGTTTAATACATAATTACTTAAGTGAGTCTGTTTGAGTGAATAAGGAAATGAGGTGACCATTCTGTATTTGTCATTTTTTCTTGACATGGTAATTAGCTCAAAAATTTGACTCAAACTAATGTTCCAGTAACTTAGTTTGTGTATAATCCTTTGTAGATTTTCAGTAATGGTCTTTTGAACAAATGAACCCATTTGTTTGTAGAAGTTTGAAATATATATGCTGAAATTTTTGTGCTGTATATTATTGTTCTGAGTGCATTGTTATATAAAGAAAAATAGTTAAGTCTGATACTGCATTTTCTCTAAAACCTCTCTCCTTTGCTGTCAGGAAATGAACTATTATTCAGAAAAAAAGGTATTTTGATTCTTAATGACTCCTGTCCTCTAATTATTGGTAGAGGTGAACAAACGCAGAGACACTTGTAGTGCAGCATCCATTAGTGTCATTGTATAACTCCTGTGGTAGCACCTGTAGTACTTAACCCCTAATTTACTGGAATAGACTCTAAGGATTAGGCTTGCTTTTATAGTAAGTAAGTATTGTTGGTAATGTTATGCTGCGTTCCTGCTTTTTGCTCGCTTTGATACAAATAATGATTGTGATTTATTTGTATAGGAAATACTGTGGCGACAGACATGTTATCTGAACATCCTTTGCTGTCTGAACCATCTTCTGTGAGTTTCTACAACTGGATGTCCAATGCTGTGGGCAACAGAGGAAGTGTAGTGCAAGAAAGTCCGGCCACCAAATCTGGACACAATAGCCTTCCAACAGGTATTGCTTATTACAGCTGAATTTAGAGATTGTTCTGGGTTGGCTGTTCCTTGTGTTTACTGCATTCTTTATGAATGTAATTAAGCAAGTAACTGAAGTTAAACAGGCAAAATACTACTTGTGGGACTTCTCAGCAAACCAGAAAATGAACAAATGTGATTTAAGCAAAACTCTTGTTTTCATTTCCCTTACCCAGCCTTCAAAAAAATTAGCTTTTTCTTACATTTGGAACTGTGAATGTAGCTTCCAAAACCATTTGTAGCTGCAAAAACCTAAGCTATAAAATCATCCTTAGTTGTAGAGTTTCATAGATTTAATTAGTTTTAATCTAGTTTGTATTTGCTGTTTTTGTAATGAAGATTGTGTACCTTGGAATCCTGTCTCTTTCTCAGCTCAATTTTGAGTATAAACATAAACATCTATGTTGAGAGTAACCTTCTTCAGTGATGGGAAGTGGTTGGCTGGTATAAGGGAATGGAGGAAAGAAAATAGACTCTATAGAAAGTCTTAAATGTATTAAAGAAACAGATATGCAACAACTTATTGCAACTTATTATTCTTGTAGGCCTGTCATCATTTTTAATCCTCAAATGTGTATATCTTAATTTTCACTTTCACTAACACTAAATTTGAATTTTTCTTCTATTAACAGTCTTTTAATGGTAATGTATTAATCTTTGGCCAATAATAAATTGTTTTGATTTGTTTTTAATATTGAACAAATAGTCTGATCCTAAGAAACATCTTTGTGTTGGACATATTTCTTAACTGGCATGGCTGTTCTGTAAACTCGAGTGTTTCTCTGTAGAACAAATGATAAGGAAGTAGTATAGCTTTCAATTATTTTATTTTCTTCAGAAAAAGCTGTATTTTTTCCTCCTGAAACTGTAAAAGTTTTTTTCACAAGCTCATGTTCCTGAAATTAAGACTTAATGATTTTTAACTTGGACACAGCTCTATCCAAACCATTTTTCTGTGGAGGCATGTAGTCATGGCTCTCAGATAAGTGCTAAGTTTGAGTTTTGAAGAATTGGGGTTAATTTACGTTGGCAGAGCAGTCCAGTCCATGCTCAAGCTGCAGGAGATTCAGTGTCTCTCTGCCCTTGTGCTTCAAGTCTGATGGTTCATGACCAGAGCACCTGCAGGTAAGTGGTTGTGTGTAGTCATTTCTATAAAAAGCATAATTAGCTGGAGGCTAATCTATAGAGGTCTAATTAGTGGATCTTGCATTGGGACTAATAAAACTTAGAAGCTTATAGCACATTGAAAGCTAAAAGCAAGTATCTGGAATTGTAAAAAACTTTGGTTGGTGGAGCAGGCTGCTCATGCCCTGTGGAATGTAATACAGGCAAAAGGCCTTGGGAAGGAGGACAAAAAGGAGGAAATACTTTGTTGCTTTCCAAATATAAATTGGACTATCTCTGTTACCTGTTTCAGCAATATCAGGCTGTTCTTTATGCTGAATGCCACTTCTGTGAGGTTATAGACCTGTCCACATCTGTGACCTATGTGTATGGCACATGTTTCTATATAATTAATCTTGCTGAGTTAATAGAGTTGGTGGTGTTTAAAATTTGCTGTGGTGGTAGTGTTCCATGGGTATTCATCTTTTAGGTGTGGCACCCAATCTTCCTACAATACCCTCTGCTTCAGACTTCAACACAGTTTTGTCTAGTGACCAGAACACCTTGGATGGCACACACTCGCAGCACAGCACCAGCCAGGATGACATTGCAGGTGTAGAAGAGGGGAACCAGGGGTTTCCTGCTGTCCAGCTAGCAGATGCACAGGTAGGGATGGCTTCCTGATGTATTTCAGAGTTCTGCATGGTAAATCTAGTTATTACATTAAAAAAAACCCCACAACAATCAATCATCATCTTGCACAAAACCAGGGTAACATTTTCACTGTTGTATGTTTATTATGCAGTCCTATGCAAAGCCAAAAGGCTTAAGAAAGCTTAAGGTGTCCCATAACAAACTTTATGAATGGTGATT
The DNA here is from genome assembly GCA_004320125.1 of Scolopax mira. Classification (NCBI taxonomy): domain Eukaryota; kingdom Metazoa; phylum Chordata; class Aves; order Charadriiformes; family Scolopacidae; genus Scolopax; species Scolopax mira. The sequence goes on from BJBW01006486.1 coordinate 85,988, forward strand.
AATGGAGCATTATTTTATAACTTCAAAGAATATATTGAAGCATTTATGAAAGTTGTCCAGTTCTCCAGAGTACTTTTTACTGTGAGGGGCAGAAATCTTGCTCTCATAACTATTCAGTGCTGCCTTGCTGTATCCTCAGTCTTTTTACTCAAAAAGTCCCTGAAGCGTGTCCTTTTTATCCCCCTTCTTTTCTTGAGAAACACTGTCAATAACACTTAAAAATGTTCCATATTATGTAGCTGGTATTGTAAATATTGTAGATTAGCAAATGATGGAGCATTTATCCCTTTATCGCAAGAAAGGAGTAATCTAGAGAAGAAGTAAATCAGTGGGTTTTGTTTTGTTTTTTTGTTTTGTAGGTTGTTTTCAAACCTCTACTAAGTTACACGGGAATTCAGTCCCAGGATGCGGTGCCGCTCTGCTACAGAATGTACTTTGGAGAGTACCTTTCTTTCTCAGGAACTTTGGACTGTCTAAGAGCAGATATTGTTGATTCAGATACAGCAAAGGAAAGAAAAAGCAAACGAGCTCGAAGGTATGTTTTGAGATACTTGAAAATTTGTATTTTGGTTAAAGAACAGAAATTAGGTTTTTCATATGAAGACATAGAATTAGGAGTAGTCCCTTATTCCCTTACTCTTATCTGTTTTCTCTACTTGTTAGAATATAATTTAAGTCTTCCAGTGGAATTGTTTGGAAACTTCAAGTATTTAAACCTTTTCTACTTTTGACAATAGGAGCCTGGGGAAGAGCAAGCTGGTGGGAATAATAGCGGGGGAAATTTGAGAGGCTCTTAAGTGCTGATTTGTAATTACTTTTGTTAATGAGGTTGTTGCTTTCAGTGCTGAATCTGCTCTCTGCTGGTTTTGGGCAAAGCTTTAGGTTATGATAGAAATATCGCACACCAAACTAAGTTGATATAGAACTGAATGATTACTATGTTAGTAACGTGCACTAAGAAAGTAGAAAAGTTCACTTTTGATATTTCAAACTATGCTAAGAAGATGATATCCGAAGGGAAATAAAACGTTGGATTCAGTAAATTATATGTTCCACTGTGTAAAAAGTATCTGACTCCCATAAAAAAAACCGAACGTAGTAACTTGTACCTTTTTTTCCCTTAGGCAAGGAGCTGTCAATCTTCCTCCTCTTGAATTCAAGCCGGCTTTGATGTTAGAAACTTTCAGTATTAGTGCTGTTGTAATGGAGAAATCCATATGCACACCTCATAACCCCACCAATGCCCTTTCTTTCCATGACTTGAATAGACGCTATTATAATACTTTTCACTGTAATTTTACAATTTCTTGCCAGTCCATAAGCCAGCACGTAGATATGGCACTGGTTCGTCTCATTCATCAGTTCAGTACAATGATTGATGATATCAAAGCCACGCAGACGGACATCAAACTTAGCAGATACACAGCTGGATCAGCCTCTCCAACACCTACTTTTAAAACCCGCAAACACAGAGACTTCCGCTCTTCTGATTTCAGCCGAAGCTCTCGAGGAAGTCTTAATGGTGGTAACAGGGTGAACAACACCAAGAGCAAACGAACAAACAACGAGAACAATAAAAAAGAGTCTCGAAACAAGAATTCCTTGGGGAGGTCAGAAAGAAGAACTTCTAAAGTGTCCAGGAAAGGTTCAAAAGATGTAGTTGACCACATGACTATTCATATGGATGACTCTGACTCAATTACCGTGTCGGAACAGAGCGAACCTTCTGCCGAGTGCTGGCAAAACATGTATAAACTATTGAACTTCTATTCGCTCATTTCTGATCCAACTGGGATTTTAGAAAAGTCTTCTGAAACTTTCGGACCAACAGGTACTCTAGTTCATGAATACAAATAATTGCAAGTGTATGTGTTTGCTCAAGCTTCATCATAAGGAGGTTTGGAAGTTGCCCAACTCATCCAACTCGTATCACAGGGGCAACTGGTGAGGATGGCGAGGGAGCTTGTAATTAGTTCACAAAAAAAAATAGTGCACAAAAAAAAATAATTCCTGGCTTTATAATGTGCTTTGATTCTTTCAGTTCTAGACTTAAATATGTGTTAATTGATTGGTTTTAATTTCAATCCTTTGATATTCTTGTGCAGCTCGGCTAACCTGGATTTGCACCGGCTGTGGGATTGTGTTAACTTCTCTGGTTAATTGTGTATAGAATGGATTGAGTTTGTTCCTCTCTAGGTATTACTCTGTTTTCAAGTTGGCTAATGAAAATGCTGTATATTGCCATTCAGTGAAAATATGCGAGCGCACACATAAGCAATCCTGAGAGAGCTAATTTCTGCCCTTGAAATAGCTGAGTAAAAATATAATCTGTGAACCTGGCTTTGAGAGAAGAGGTAAAATACAGATTTTGATGAAGTCCAGCAAAGATTACAAGTGTTTGGGCTGTAATTTCACCCAAAGCTTTGAGAGCTGGGGTGATCATTCCTCTCTATTTGCAATATATTTTAGCATAGCAAAGTAAATTTGAGAGCTGATTTAGCATTGTGCTGTTTGTTGGTGTATACTTAGGTTGCTGTAAATATTCTGGAGATAGTATAGTTACTCGTTTGGCCTTTTCTTTGGACTTCTCCTAGCTAAAGAACGAAAACATGAGAAAGTGTCAAATGAGACCGTCTGCTAAACAGAGGGCAATATCTTTCATGCACAGAATATCATATCCACAGCTATGATATCTGCACAGAATTATGCTCTGAGTGTTGAAAAGGAAAACTTGCTCACTGAAAACTTAATTATAAGAACCTTTGGCTGTGAAATGATCAAAAAACCCACCCCAGGACAATTGGAAACTGTCAGAGCATTTTTATTGTATAAGAAGAAAATCACATAAATATAAATATTCATATAACATACATCAGAATATTTACATTATCTATGAATAATAATGAAAGCACATCACTCATTATTGTCCCTATTGTATCTTGGGTGTAGTTCAATTGCAATGCTGTTAGAGTGGAATAAGTGAGGCACAGGTGAGTTTGCTTGATATGCAAGATACACGATCCTCAGTCTCAAACACAAATATAAATGAGACGTGCCAGGGATTTCTTGTAAAGTATCCTGAAATGACTCTCTTGCATTTCTGTAGGTGTTCGAAGCCCAACGGAACCTGCTTGTAGAGTGGTGTTTGAGAACGAACAGGATAACGGCAGAGACACGCAGCGGAAGCGCAGCCTGGTGACTTCGGAGCCACAGCACGTGACCCTCATCGTCTTTGGAATAGGCATGGTGAACCGAACCCACCTGGAGGCAGACATTGGAGGCCTAACGATGGAATCCGAGCTGAAGAGAATCCACGGCAGCTTCACCCTGAAAGAAAAAATGAAAGGTGGGATAAGCCAAAATGTACCCTGCAATTAAATTCAATGGCAGCTTTACGTCTTGATGTGTGCCGCGTGCTTACCTATACCAATGCGTATGTATAGGCATGTGTAATATGGTTTTCTTTATAAACAGATGTACATTATGCCTGCCTGTTGGTAGTATCATAATGTTCAACAAGTTTTTTTAAAAAACTGTCACTGGGATGATGAAGGATTTCAAAAGGACGCAACATTTAAAAAAAATTTTGTGAAGGAAATTCTTGTAGAAGATAGTCACTCCTTTCGTTTTCAAAAGCTTTCATCTTGTCACATTTTAAATTTGATATTACTGAATGTGACTACTAAAACTGTAATTTTTCAATTGTTTTCCTGCTGCTATACTTTTGAAAGCAGCAGGCATACCTGGAAGTAATTTATTGAATGAAATAGCATTAAATCTCTTTTTTTCTTAAAGATGTATTACATCAAAAGATGACTGAGACATGTGCCACTGCTCACATAGGAGGTGTCAATATCGTTCTGCTGGAGGGAATTACCCCAAATATCCAGTAAGTATGAAGCTTGACAACTTAAAATTGTTCAAGTGCGTAGGAGTGGTATCAGTTGTGTGACAGTAAAGGTATGTAGCTTAATATGGAGAAAGCATTGATGGTGTGTCTTTAGGTAGAAACCCCGAAGTCATAGAGATCGGTGGCAACCATACAGCTCTTGCAGAATTGGGCTGGAGTTTGACTTGTAAAGCTAATTGCATATGCCCTTTGTTAGGAGGCTTTTCTAAGAAAGGCATATCTGAGTAAGCTAAAAATGAATATGGTGAATATGTAATAGTCGTTTTCAATCTAGGACATCCAATCGCACTGCTTTAGACATAATTACATGAATATGAATACTCCTGTTCCTTTTTGTCTCTAGTAAAAGAGATAGTCACTTACTCTAGTAAGTTCAAAACTGGTTGTAGGATCACAGTGAGAGGGGTAAGTTATCTGACTGAAACGAGGCCTCTTTTAAAAAGAAAGAAATTTAAATTTCCTGTAATCAGAGCTTTCTGCATTAATTTTATTCCATGTGATGTATATGCAGAAAACTTTATCACGTTATGTGTATTGTTTCTCTTATGCTTCTATTTGCTTTTTGAAGCTTAGTTTCCACTAAACCATACAAGATCTTTAGGCAGCATTTAACCTACTGATGCTGATTATTCCCATATAAGATCTGTATTGTTTCTTTAATAGATGTTTTTGAATTCCCATGATGCCTGATTCTTGGTGTTATTTTTACAGATCTGATATCCATTCTCCATATCCATTCTCTCTTTTATATAATTGACACAACTTGACGGGGGTGGAGGGGGAAACAAAAAAATCACTTTTTCTGCATGAACATCTTGAATGACTTGCTCAGCATCCACATTGTTTTGGGTTTGATTTTTTTTTTTCCCATGTTCACAAACTCAAAAAGGGTATACATTATTTTTCTTTGGTTTTAGCTCAACTTCTTTCTGTTTGAGTTGCAGAACAATAGTTGAACTACAACTCTTTGTAACGTAGATCACCCTCACGCAGTTTTGAGTGTTATCTGGGTAACCCTCAGTATGTGATCTGGTTTTAGAATATTAATATTTTAGAAAATGGGCTAATGTGACTTGAGTTTATCTTTTAATTCCTGTTTAGTTTGGAAGATGCTATATGGAACTTAAAACATAGAGAATTTTATTAACATCCCCAGCTAACTTGCTTCTGATAAGCGTGTTTCAGAGGGATAAATAAAAATTCTAATCTGACAGCCATCTAGGGTTTCTGAAGACGACTGAGGTTCTTCTTGTCTCTCTTACATCATAATCTTACTGAGCTTCCATATGGGGAGGGTACAAAAGGAAAGGGGGGAAATAATGATAAATCTTTAGCAACAGCAGCAGCGAACAATACACCCTAACAAAACCAAAGCCTTCAACTTGGTAAATTTGAAATTTAGTGTCATATTGTGGGTTACAAGTAATTAACTAATTTTGCATGAATGTTTATTCTTTATTTGCTTTGTTTTTGTTTTTCTTGCTTTCTCTCCAATCTTCATCTGTAGACTGGAGGATTTTCCTACATCTCCTACAAGCACAGCCAAACAAGAGTTTCTGTATGTTATATTATTATGTTTAACAGTCTTGCAATTAATTCTGTGTTGTGTAGCTAGTGGCTGCATTCCTACTGTGTGTGATTGTGTAGGCAGATATTGCTTGAATTGCTTGAATTTTATTTTAACATCTAATATTACTTAGATAAGCTTTTAATATAGTCTCCTAAATATCTGTCAAAAAAGCCCTTGTAAATGTTGATAATCTAGATTTAGGGGCAGATATTACACTATATGGTCACTACTGTAATGCTTGAATGGTGTCATTGAGCGTTAAGTTCTTTAGATCTGCTTCTGTGCTAATTTTAATGAGGTGATACAATGCTGACAGGCAGGTCAGGTTTGCTTTGAACTTGGTAAGGAACTGTTGCACTTGGAGTGCTAGTATCTGTTGTGATTTTAGCATGAATAGGACCATTCCTTTTGTCTTTATTTACCTCTGTGCTGGATTTAATTCCATGGCATGCTGACCAGGTTATGCTAACACAAAATTTTTTCCTTAAATGTGCATGTGCATCTTCTGCTAATGAAGGTGGCCACCTTCATGTCCCCCAAATCCTTACGTGCAGACATGGGTCTCTTATATCATGAAAGATGCAGTGTTTTCTTTTTAGTTGCTTTCTTTCTCCCTGATACTGAAGTCCAGAGGCTCTCATTGGAGTAGTGGTTGAGGTGGGAAATGGGACAGAAGCCCTGTTACACATTGACCCCACACTGGGGTCAAAAAAATGAGAGGCTCTTCCTTTTTTTCTAATTTCTTTTCCCAAAGCAGTATTCTTAGCATGAGTTTCTTACAGGCCTTCTTTCTTTAGGCCATCAGTGCATATCTTTTAGGAGGACTTAGTACAACTGCTGTAACACCATTTGTGTGTATTCAGTTGTGGTAATACAGGATTAACTTTAAAATGTCCTTATAAATGGTAGCTCTGGAAGGAGAGGTGACGGAGTGTAAAACTACAAGTGATGTAAAGCAAGTATTCAGGTTTTTGTATCTTTTTGTCTGGTAGCAACATTAAACCTGCTAAAGAAAGTACTTTTTTGCATAGTGTATCACTGAACTATTGTCAACAAAAGTATAAATGAGTAGAAGGATTGCACAAATCTGTGTAGGATAGGTCTGGTGGTGAGTCATAAAGACAATACAGTTTCTGGCTTAGAAAGGAGTCACCTGATAGCTAGAATTCAGGGAAGGATCAATTTATTTATACCACAACCATCTGCTACTGCCCGAATTTTCATCTGATTCAGTGTGGTAGTTTCAGTGCTTGTTATGGGCCTCCTGCTGACAGGATTTCCCTGTCTCTTTCTAACACCCACGAAGGTCTGTTAGGTTGTATGGTGCCCTCGTAGCCAGTTCTGTACTGGGACAAAGACTTTGTTCCCAAGTTTATCTGGAGAGTGATTATTTATGGGATTGATGTGAGAACATAAAATTATTTCTGAATGTGACAGTGATATATAACTTAATGATTTTAATAATATTTAACCAGATCTGTTATAGGCATATCACTGTAGGTACGCAAGCTGCAAATGTATAATGTGCAGAGCTCATTCCGGATAAATGTATAGCCACACAGTTGCGATGCATTTCATTCTGTCATAGAAAGAGGCTTTTTGTAGACCAGAGGAGTGACAGTGAAATTAATTTGTTGCATGAAATATTGAAATACCTTAGCAGAGAAGCATAGTTAATCTTGCTCAAATTTGAGATTCCTGCAACAGCTGGTTGGTGTAATTTTATTTTATTTTTTTTTAATTTAAGAAACTGCTTAAAATGGTTGGAATTAATATGTTCAGAATTGATTGCATTTTTAGTATAGACTTCAACTACATTTACTTTTCATTTCTTCATGAAGATACGGTGAGACTAGACTGTCTGGTACAGGTCAGGAAGAGATTTTGCAACCTCCCTTAAGTTGAAAGTTGTTTTTGTGACAGTTGAATAGGTAATATAATGGTATCTTGAGTTATATATGAGGAAAAAGGTGTTC
>BJBW01006488.1:0-86884 GCA_004320125.1 Scolopax mira
TCTGCCAAGCCTCCCCATACTTGTATTTCAACCACCGACCTCCATGCCACAAAGGTTTTAACCTTTTAGCTTGCTTGATTTCAGCACATGTTTCACAATTGTGGATAACGTGCGCAATAGTGTCCACGGTTAAATCCACCCTTCCATCCATCCATCAAATCCATGCCTTTCCAATTTAGAGACCAAGATGTCATGCAGGACAGTGTCAAATACTTTGCATAAGTTTGGGTAGATAACATGAGTTGCTCTCTCCTTATCTACCAAGGCTGTAGCAACATCATAGAAGGCCACCAAATTTGTCAGGTGTGACTTGCCCCCAGTGAAGCTATGTTGGCTGTCACCAATCACCTCCTTATTTTCCATCTGGCTTAGCAGAGATTCCAGGAGGATCTGCCCCATGATGTTCATGAGCATGGAGGTGAGACTGACTGGCCTGTAGTTCCCTAGGTCTTCCTTTTTTCCCTTTTTGAAAATGGGGGTTATGTTTCCCCCATTCAGGAACTTTACCAGACTGACATGACTTTTCAAAAATAATGGAAAGCCGCTTAGCAACTTCGTCTGCCAGCTCCCTCAGGACCCGTGGATGGATTTAATCACATCCTGTGGACTTATGTACCTTCAGGTTCCTCAAATGGTCTTGAACCTGATCTTTTCCCACAGTGGGTGGTTCCTCATTCTCATAGCCTCTGTTTTTGCCTTCTGCAACTTGGCAGTGTAGTTAGAGCCCTTGCCAATGAAGACTCAGATGAAAAAGTCATTCAGTATCTCAGCCTTCTCCATATCCTGGGTGACCAGCTCTCCTGTTTCCTTCTGAAGAGGACCCACATCTTCCCTAGTTCTGCCTTTATCCCTGACGTTCTTACTGAAGCTTTTCTTGTTATCCTTGTTGTGCCTAGATTTAATTCTCTCTAGGTTTTTCTGCTACAGCAGCTTCTGGGCACAGAAAGGAGAGACGAAGATGGTGTTCCCTGTCAAACAGTAAGCCCACATGCACAGGTGGAAATGGGCTAGGGATTCTCTCATCCCTCCAAGTAAGATCCCCTTCTGGAAGACTGACACCATGGAATCACTGATAGTCAAAAGCCTTCCTCCTCCTGAGCAAAGAGGAGGTCTGAGGACAGCTCTTGGCCTTCAGGAGGCCATGAAGGGCAGCTGAAATAGGATGAGAAGGGTTCTTTGCCACAGGTGAGCCATTCCATTAGTTTCACCTTGCCTTTTTCTCGCTTGTTGGCTGTTCTAGCATCATCTTTTATGCTGGAGGAAGAGGTAGGCTCAAGGAAATTAGAAGGTTCAAAGACATATTTGGAAGCCAGCGTGAGAGCCAGTCCCCTCCTGTGCTCACTGTCTGCATAGCAGAAGGCTATAAAATCAGCAGAAGTAAAGTTAGTACATTCTGCACACCACAGTCTGATCTAAAGCTCATTGAAGATCACTGACATTAATTAGATTTTTGCCTTGCTTCTTTCCAAAAGCTTAGATGGCAAAGCAAAGGAAAACCTTCTAGAAAGAGACTGACTTTATCTATTCTGTGAAAACAGAACAGCAGAGTAGTAAAAACAACAGATGTGATTGACCAAATGGCCTCCTCTGCTTGTTCTGCAGAGGTCTCACAACATATCTCTGTTACTTGCATTCTAGATGTATGTGCTTTTCTTACAAATTGCATTATTACTGTGTATTTTCTTGTGTGAAAAATTTCCATCACTCAGATGAAAATAAAATCAATGCTCTAGCTGATGCTTGGAATGATGTGGCCCCAACACACAAACACACAGATCTGTTGTCAGAACTTTTCTGCTTTTCTTTTTCTTTCTTTTAATACAAGTCTGGAATCCACTGAGTGTTCTTCAAGTCTAAGCTCCAAACATTTCAAACCGCACAAAAGGTATGACAAGATGAAAGAAAATGTCCACAAATAGACAGCTAGACAACTAGTTAGTAGCTGTCTGCTTTTCTTCAGGTTTGTTTTTTTTTTCTCCTGCAGGGAAAAAAATAAATTATTTTTCATTCTTGCAGGAGCTGACTGCAGAATCTTTTGTGCTGGCAAGAATCCAATCCTGTTTAGCGCTGGAAGGGGGGAGGAGGTGAGCACCTTATGATGCCATGTGTAACATTGAACCCGAGAATTAATTGTCTAACACAGTATATGTGCAGTTGTAAGAGTTTAAGTAGCATTGCTCATTTTCCATCTTTTATATTGTACCGATCACAGTTTAATAAGGTTTTTGGTGTTCTGTCAAGTCAGGGCATTTATGTAGAAAAAGGAACCAAAAAGAGCAGGTTTTGATTAAAAATGTGTATGGGCTTTTGGGACCTGGTTTAAATATTTCAGATCTTGAGCACGCATGGAGCCTACAGTTGAAGTTATTTATCTTTTCCTCAGAAAAATCTGGGTGGGGGAAGGGGTGGTAATGCTTAAATCCATATTTTAGTTTCTACTGTTTGCAGGTTTTTTTCTTCTGTCATTTATGTTCTTCTTCTCCCCCTAAACAGATGATCAGCAGACATTATGGACTCCTGTCTAACTTGCAGATTTGGTTTGGAAACCTCTACACTGAACAGCATTGAGCATTGAACACAAATACGAAACACAAGCTGCAGTTAGATTCTCCTCCAAATCTTTACTGCTCACTCAGAGAATTCACTCACTCCCTTTGTGAGGCTTAGTGTGAGGCTGAAAAACTTTACCTCCTCACCTGCTTCTGGGTCTCTTTATGTGTACATAAATGAACGTGTGAGTGTGTGTGTATGCGTGCATAGGAGTCAGCATGCCAGACAGCATTCCACAGTAGATGATAATTCCTCCCTTTATGTGCACATTTAGCATTAGTTGCATTCCTCCAGTACCTGCTGAAAGGGTGAAGAGATGATACTGTCCAAAGCTGGGCTACAGAAGATGGGTGGGAAGAACATCCCTTGTCTGGATAGATCTTACATAAACAGACATGGCAGAGTTTCCATCCCACTGAAATAAACTTGTATAACAATGCTTAACTCTGCAGCTCTTTCCATTGACAGCTTCCAAGCCAATTTTCTTCTTTTTCCTTTCCCACCTGCTACCTTCCTTGTGCTTTTGGATCATAAATTCTTCAAGACAGGGCCTTTATTACTGTGTTTGTACAGCAGCTACTACAATAGCATTAGTAGACTAGGACACTGATCTCAATTAACATTTAATCATTAATAGATAAGGAGGTCAAGTTAACCCCAGGGTTGGATGGCTGACACAGGTATTCCAGGTTCAGTCCTCTCCAAATGGTACTTGGGCCAGCTCTGCTGGCTGCAGAGACCATACCGTTTTGCATCTCAAAATATGGGATATTTTCTCTTAAGCATGGACAACCCTGAATCATAAGCTATGACTGCAGGCAACACTGAGGGCTTACACCACACATCTTGCTCCACACCAGCTGAGCAACCACTGCCATACCTAGCAGTGAGCTTACTTGAAATTTAAACAAAAGCTTTTCTTGTTTGGCTAGAGATCTTGTGTTCAACTGTTTCACCTCCCCTCAGCCAAAAAGCTATTGGGATTTTACTCCAGTGGCCCTGTATAAACTTCATCAGTCTTAACAACTAGTGACATCTCTCTCCGGAAAAAGAGTAATGATCAGGTTCTGGTTACGGCTGTTACTCACAAGATTGAACCATGGAGAAAACTCAAACAGGGAACTCCTTAAGAGTGGTAAATTCCTGCAGTTAAGTTAAAGGGAATTTTATGGATATACCTTGCCATCTCATACCTTTCTTCCTGGAAATAATAAAATCAAGAACTTTCTGAATCCATGATGATTTTCTAAAGCAGACAAGACAGCAAATTATCAGACTTTCATTAGGCTGGAGTCTTATTTGTGCTTGTCAATGTACCTCTGGAAATATCCACTGTTTAGAGTGCTCCTGAGGCTTGTGCTCCCAGTCAAAGCTCTCAGGGGATGTAAATGAGACACACCAACTGAAGCAAAAGGTCTGCTTTTCTGTTGCTGCAGTTCCCAAATAAGGGGTCATAAAAACAAGGAGGTCATTGTATTTACAAGGGATTCCATGAGCTCAAGGCAAAATCTGTTACAGTAGTGGGGTGCACAAGCAATAAATGGGTCTACAGACGGGATCACCAGCAAATGATCTGCTTTAGTGTGTTGCTTTTTCATCAGTATAAGAGGTACTGCCTAGTGGGAGATTACTCCAGCACCTTTCTAGCACTGCTTAAGCATGAGTGGTTGAATTAGCTGCGGAAGACTGGGGAATCAGGCCATGAGCTAGCAGAAGGTTAAAAGGACTGTGCAAATAAAAACCCTCCTTTGGCACAGAGGACGTCACAGTTCAAGGCCAAAACCTTCCCTCTGTTGTTCTGGAACTAATTTCAATCATGAACCAGAGGCTTAACATTGAGAGGTTACTGTCAATAACCCATTGCTGAGAATGCCTTGTTTAATGGGATGTTTAACTGGATCATACAAGAATTGATTCATAAGCTAGTGGGGGAAAAGATCCATTGCTTTTTTTTTTCTGAAAAAGGAAGAAACAAAGGAAAAGGAGAGTGATAGCAAAGAAGAAGAAAAACACAAAGGTGGGCAATAAGGAAAAGAGAAATAAATGATGCACACAATAAAAAACTTTCCATAAAATCAGCTGATCACTATAAGGAGGGCTTCTCCCCTCCCCCTAATGAGCGCTGCTAGTAGTGGAAACTCTTGGTGTGTGAGGGAGAAGGATTTAGGGCCCCAGCACTGGGGAAGTTCAGCATGTAACTGCAAGGTTTTGAAAGTGAGTCTCTCCGCCGTAGTCCAGCCAGCCAGCAGACAGACTTCATCAGGGAGGACCGGGACAATTCCAATTCACCTCTGTGTCGTTTCTAAACCTTCTGAGACAAGCAAATTCTCAGCAAATTCAGGCCACTTTACAGCAGTCTTGAAAGTCCCTTTTCAATCCTGTCATCATCAACACGTGGTAAATGACAGATTCCAAATCTCAGGCCTGGATCTGTAACAGATGTTTGCTATCTCTTTCCTGTGTAGGCACATAGCTCCCACTGACATCAAGGACTGAGGAGCTCAAATACCTCTGCGGAGCTGAGCTTTGGAGTGTAAGACAAATACGTGGCAGGAAAAAGGCAGAGCGAAAGTTGCTTTTCAACCTCCCGGCAGCTCTAAATTAAATGAGGGCACCGGTCCAGCTCTGAGCCAACCCTTTGGAGATGCTTCATCAGCCCACATCTGTGCTATGGAGCCTCACTGAGGACATCCACAAAGAGCTCCGAAGGAAAGACTCAGTCCTCAGGAAAAACAAGTAATGCTGCAGAGTGTCAGGAGACAGGATCTGAATTTTTCCCACACTTTTTTTCTGCCTGGACTGTTCACAGAGCTGTTACAAAGAAGCCTTCTAGGTATGGCAGGCTCACTGCTTTGGGTAAGCATGGAGGAAGAAGGAAACAGGACACTTCAGGTATTTATTTTAAAAGTCTATCATGCATTTGGATGGCTGCTATTGCCAAAACTAATCATTATAGTGGAAGACATATGGAAGCAGAACAGGCAAAATAAGGAGAGCAAGTAAGAGGGAAGGAGCCTGGAATGATAAGCAGAAAAGGTAGTTCTACAGATGAGAGGGTTTTCAACGTGTTGCATGTGCTGCAGCCTTTTAAACAACATAATGTTACTCTTGAAGGCTTTAAAACAGCACAACATGGCTCAAAGGTTTGAAATTATGATATGGCATCTCCAATGTATTATTCTGCTGAGGCCAGATATTACATGCTGCTTTCCCAAATTGGGAAGAAGAAGAGACAGAAATAAAGCCGGAGAAAGAAGAACAAATATTTTTAAAGCCGCCATATTTAAATGGAATTTAAAGTAAAGGAAATTATTCTCCTGATCAGACCTACAACCAAAACTCAGGACATTCCTTCCCTACAAATTCTGTATGCCGAAAGATATCTTAGACAAGACGTAGAATTTTTGCTGAATAGGTGGTTTAGCTGAGCTTTGTTGATAAGTTATGGGGCTTTAAGTATGTGTCACTTGTTAGGCACAGATATTGCTGCAGATAATAAAAAATTTCTTCTATTTTCAGAATAAATATAGGTAGTTTTAGAAATAGTGACATATAAGTAACAAAATTAAATCAAAGAGGAAACAAAATGCTTCCTTTAATCACCCATATCCTTTGAGGAGCTTTTGTGTCTCCCTTGTATACTAGTGCAAAGTAACAAGCAATTGCCATATCCCTCAGCTGATAGTTAGACTTCCCGGGATCTCAGGATTATAAACTCCCTATTTTCTCTGACCTCTTTCACAGATGCATCTTTATATATAGTGACAACTGCATCAGTGCCATTACCTTTGGATGGAATAGCCTGCAAAGTGAAAGCACTGGTAGTCAAGAGCAACATAATCAGCATATACTTACAGAATATATGGGTTTTGTCTGTAGAAAAATTATAAAGGTGGACAGGACTGACTAATGAAAGTGCAGAAGAAACATATATACAGGGCATTTACCTCAGGATGAAGAAATATAGCATTACCTAAATCATGCTGCACTGGGAAATGTTCCCTTTCTGCTATTTGGTGTCCTTCACAAAATGAATCCCACCCACAAGGCATTTAATGGACGTTTGCAAGGGGCTTCATTAACTGAGGTTTCAAGACATCTAAAATACTTAGTGCAGGGCCAGGTAAGTGAAGGAATTAAATTATACTTTACTTTGCTAAACTATCTTTTACCCAAGTATGTTCCCAAGTAAACTATCTTTTACCTGAGCCATCTTTTTACCCAGGTATAAATTGCAATGGGTACAAACTGCAAACTGTACTGCTTTAGGAGGAAGGAAAGAAAAAAAAGAGGTAATCATGACAAATTATACTTTTTCCAAGTTATCATCATCTTGCTCCGTCTCTGTCAAATTGTTCCTCAAACACAGCAGTCTGCAAAGCCACCTGATTCCCCTTCCTGGTTTTTTTTTTCTTCCTCTCTTTGTGCCATTTACACCTCTTGGATAAACGTGCACTTTTGCATATCTCAGCCATTTCAAGGGCTGAGATGATGAACTGCGCTGTTTAGTCCTTTCCATCACAGTGTCACTAGTGGTCATGTCCCTGATTATCTTTAAGGACAATGCATTCAATAATCGCTTCAATCCAAATCTGTCTATAATTATGATCGAGGATGATATGCTAAGTTATATATGTGAAGGAGTGGTTCATTTTTCAAGCCTACATGTTGTTTTCCAAATTCTTTGTAGCTGCAACATAACCTTGGTCTGCAACTTCACCAAAGAGTGAATGTGACTTTTCACTAAACTGATTTCAGCTCTCCTTAGAATAAAAAAAAAAAAAAAAAAAAAAGGAAAAAAAAGAATAAGAATGAACCGTCCTTATGTGCACACACACATGCTTTAATTTTATTCCACCTTTACCATTTCAGGGCTGTTGTTTTTCTCCCTTTAGACAAAACAAACCCAGTTCACTGTAAAATTCACTCAGGATCTGGTGTGGACTTCAGGATGGTGAAAGAAAAAAAGAAATCTGCTCTGAAAAGAAAAGCCCTGTTCTGTAAACTGATTCTGTGCTTAGGACTCCTTCAGTGCTTTAGGAAGGCAGGTAGAGCTCTGTTATTGTCTGCTTGGACCTTTAAATTTCTCTTCTGCTCCTTGCCTCTGCTGGGAGCAATTTCACTGCAATTACCGAAACGAAGCCCCTGAATTCCACTCTGTAGCTGTTCACATGACCCTCAGAGCTTTGGACTTGATTTTTCTCCAGTTTTCTCCACAACAGGAACAGTGGTGAGGAAATTTTCCTCAGTCAGTGGCTTCAGGTTTCTATTAAAAACTTTTCTATTTGCAACACTTCTCAAAACCTTTAAAAATCAAACCTTACATTGGAATTATTCAATCAAACAGTATTAAAAGCACAGATTATGCTTTAGAAACCAGTTACAAAGAAGGTTTTTACAGATCAGTGAGGACGCTAGTGAGGAGGGGCCCCTGATATGAATGGAAACGTTTGTTTCAATCCTCATTTATCTCAAGGCCCGGGTGCTTTCTGGACAGTGAAACATTCTTCTCCTCCCTGCGCTTGGAAAAGTGAGGATCGAGTTGCGAGAGAGTGCCCTTGAATGCTCAAGTAAGGAATTTGCTAAGTGGCCTCCTCAGCCAACACAGCTCCCATGTTAACGGTGGCTTCTTAATTCCCTCTCCCCGGGCAGCAGGATTACCCATCCTTTCTCACCACGAGGCACCCCTGCCAGCTGAGCCCCCATGGCTGTACCCAGCCACAAAACCAGGACCACTTCTTACATTAAAATGTTTGCCATTTCTCCACTGCCCTGAAATTTTAACCGAGTCTTGATAAGCATATGCAACACAGTTTTGTGAAGGTCCTAGCGTTCTTAATTTTTTCCAGGGCTGCTCAGCGATCTCTGTGTGCGTGTGTATGGGACTGCCCAAGCCTGCCTGGATTCCACACACCCCTGCAATACAAGCATTAAATGCAGAATAATGAGATACTATTGTCACTCAGGTCAGCAATCATGTTGATCTGGAATACACCAATATACCAGAAAAATGTGAGAAAACACCGGAATATTTGGGTTTTCTGATAAAGAAGCATTAAATGGGTTAAATCTACTTATGCCTCAGTAGCATACTCAGTGCAAATATGGGGTCCTAACAAGTTCCTTCTTAAAACAGCAGTGAAGGTTTTTAAGAGAAGCAGAACTCAGTCTTTGGTGAAGCAGTGGCCTGTACAACTACATCAGAAGCCAAATTTGCAGTCCTAGTCTCAAACCCAACTTTTGTGTGTGGCAGTGGATGTTTGGCCAGAATAAAGAATACAGTGTCCTGTAACTTGCACAGCTAACCTCAAGCTTTTTCTTCTTCCTGCCATCCAAGTTTCTTGGGATTAGTCAGGACTGATATTGATGTATGAACGTCTTAAAAGGACTGTACATAGCTCCCAGGCTGAAGACTAAACATTACTGCGTAAAACAGAATTTGGCAGTGATTCTATAGGATGAACCTAATCAGAGCAGACAGATTACAATACATGGTAAAGGAACAGAGTTGTAAAGAAAATAGGGCTTGTTCTGCAGCATTGCATAATATATTTCTGGAGAAACTAGAAAACCTTTCAGAGCAGCTGGGATAGAGGGAAATGAACCATTTGTTCTGATCTGAAATAAACAGTCTGTCTCCAAACTAGGAAAGGAATGGTGGTGAGAGAAGTGACCACAGTCTGAACCAAGCTTTTCACATTGTCCAGCTCCTGACAGTAGCTGTGTCTGAAGTGTGAGGAAGATCACTGCACAGGCACACATTACCTCATCCCTGGTCAGTCCTGGTAAGACACAGATCTCTGCAAGGGAATGCAGTCTTTGGCAGATTTACTGGATGCCTGTAGTATAGCACCAGACAATAGACTTGCTCTATTTTTGAGTCTTGGTATGCTGCCTGATAAAGGGAAAATCAAAGCAGCCCCATATTGCTCCAAATCCCCTGCACTGTTCTGTAAGTGACAAAGGAAAGATTCTTACAGACACTTCAATGAGTTTCCCAGAGAAAGGTCATGTTTAGTAAGGAAATCCACACGACCAAAATCAGGCAAAGAGTGGAAGGACCTGAAATTCAAAAAGACAGAACTCTGAACGACCTTGACTCAGCCATACTCAACATAGCCTGTCATCTCTTCCTTGCTTATGCTTCTTTTGTAACTAAAGCTTCACTTGTCACATTTTGGTTTTAGATGACAACCAACTCAGTCACGAAAGAGCGCACAAAACTAATTCTTGTTACCTGCCTGATGACAGTGTAAGTTCTCCACATCACCACTCTCCTTTAAAGCTTAAAGTTAGGGACCGTTCTGATGTTTTGATTCAGGTAGGAAAGCTGTTAACTTGAACTTGAGAGCATGAAGTGAAGGCAAGCAACTACCTTTTCCAGACTTATTGCCTTTGTAGTGGACCTCTCATGATTTTGTATTTCCCATTTAAAGTCAGAAAAGCCAGAGCTCCTTCCCCTTCCAAGCAGAACCCAAACAAGGTTCTTGTTTAAGTAATATGACAGTGAGTAAGTCTGCAACTGTAATCACACTGCCTGTGGACCTCTTATTAAATACTTAGGAGATAAATTACTCATTCTTTTTAAACAACCTTAATTTCACAGCCAGTGAATTAACGTAGATGAATGACATTCACAACTGATACATACGTTCTGATTCACCTTTCTTCAGTCCCTTTCTCAATGTGGACCATAAAGCTCAGCTCCCAAGACGAGTAGCTAAATGACTGAGCATCCCAAAAGGAAGACATCCTGAGCCCTTGTGAATGATTTTGCATACAATCACATCACCTAATTCCTCTTGGATACAACTCCAGGTTAGCTTTTTCCTGCACACTTCTGCCTATTGGGAGACTGCTCCAGAACTTCCTTCAAATGGTTAAGGATTTTCACCTAATTTCCAGAAAAAAACAAAAAAGTCTCTACAGACTCTACAGAGAGCTTGTAATATTTTCTTCCTATTGCATCTCTGTTCTTTACTAAGAATTTTCTCCCTCACCTCTTCCCTGGTATACTTATAATCCAACAGTCATGTTCCATCTCATTTAATCATCCTGTTAGGCTGAGCAGACTTAGCTTCTTAAATTTCTGGTCTTGAAACAAACTTCATGTCCACGGCTGACACAATTTCCAGCGGTCTCACCACTACCTGGTTCTGCAATACTAAGCTGCTGGAAATATACCTTTTCATGAGCCCTAAAGCACACCTGAGGGCTCTCTTTAGTCCTTGGTTATGTGGCAGCAGTTTACTGGGAATTGCACTTTACAGGTTCCTGTACCAAGATGAAGGGAGAAGATAAACATGTTTCTGTGGCTGGAAAAATCAGACTCCTCTTGACCCTGCTTTTTCAATCTGAGCATCAGGGCAGTTTTGCTTGCCTAGATTCCCATATTTTCCCTCCTTTCACAAGGAAACAGTGGAGTTCAGACAGTTGAGAGGCATATGGAGGAGGAACAATCAGAGGAGAGTTTCATGTTGCAGCAGCTTCCTGAGTGAGAGAAGACAGGCATGGGAAATAATAACTCTGCTCCAATGTCAGGGATGAGGAGACTTCTATTTCCAATTTAAATGTAATTTTAAGAGCTCTTTGTACCAGCAAGGGTTCACTTCAAGAACCTGGAGGCTTAGTACACAAACTGTGCAGTCCACAGAAAGGTTCCCATCAATTTTAGGGTGACATGCCTTATGAATGTACACTCTTATGCTGCAATCAGGAATGAGGGAGCACTTTAAAAATGCTGGTGCTCTGCAATATTTATAGGATCTTTCTTCCTGCATCATTCAGTTCTTGCACTTGGCTGTTCGGGCAGTTCCAAGAACTGCTCATCTGCAGTTTGTGATGCTTGGTTTCCTTCAGGGAAAGCAAGAGAAAAATTGGTAGGGAGATCTTAGAAACATGTAAAGAAGAAGAAATCTTTATTGCTGGGATTTAACAATCCTAGGTTGATTCACAATAAAAAAAAAAGAAAAAGTTAATGGCTGAGTACTAAAATAACAGACTGCTCAGATATGCAACATGCTATGATTTGACATATTGTAATTCCTGTAGTCCTCAGAAGGTAAATATGTGCTCATCGTACTTCCCCATATAATGTTTACAAATCCTCACTGCTGTTTTTCACAGTGATTAATTAGGTTGAATAATCAGATGGACTAAAAAGGAGAGGATTTTTATTCTGGAAGGACAATTCATTGGCCAAAAAGAAGGAGAAGATTAAACACTGTGCAGGCTTTTCAACTCCAAATATCAACAAAGTTCTTCTAAATAAATTCATCAGTAGAAAGACAGGCAGTTCTTAGAAAATGCTCATTCTAAAAGTGCTTGAAAGGAATCCAGTTTGGAGAGTGGAGAACTCTCCAAACCTAGAAATGGTAAATTGTAACTCCAGTCATGCCCCAGTTTTGCCCATATAGAGTAGCATTCAGTCAATTTCCATAAAATATCAAGTAACTGAAGCAACATTCACAGCCCATACCTCCAAACTACCTAAAGCTCTTCAGGATTTCTGAGCTCTAAATCTAGTAGATATGAACTCTAAAAGTAGATACAGGATTTCTCCCCTGTATCAATGCCCTGAATACTCCAGGACTGCAACCAGCAAACATTAAGAAAATATGTACAAATAGGAAATGCCATATCTGTTTGTACTTTCGGTATTAGAGCTACAAAATCCAGATATATAGGAGCAGACCATGAAGCTGTGTTTCAGTGTCTTTGCAGCTGCATGAAAACCTTGGTTTTCTCAAAGAGCCACCCAAGGGGATAACTTACTTTTTCTTCAAACATTTTTCTGTGTTTTTATTACTAAAAGGGAAGTGCTGCAGGACTTATTTAGGGAGTGATAGAGGATGACAGATTAAATACGAGCTTACAGTGAGAGACTGTAGCACAAAGAGGCAAATACCATACTGGGATGTGGAGCAGAATTACTTGCAAGACTACAGAGGTAATAATTCCTCTGTACACAGCCCTGGTGAGGCCCCTATTGGAAACCGGTGATCAGTTTTGGGCAACTCAATATAAAGAGGATGGCAATAAAACAGAGTGAATACAATGAACAGCGATAAAGATAAGCGGGTTGGAAGGTATGATGTATGAGTAAAAGGTAAGGGAACCTAACTTACTAAACATAGATGAAAGATGGAGGAAAGGAAAGGGCAAAGGGAGGAAGGACATGACAATGCCATAGTATTCCTAGGTGGGCAAGGAAACTTGACTGTATCTGTAGTTATATTTCAGAGACAATGAACAAAAAATTACATTCTTCATGGAAAATTTCAAAATAGGTGCTAAACATTTCCTTGCTCCTCCCCTCTTTACAGATGTATTTTGGTTTGTGGGAGGGAGGAAAGTGATTCATTGAGGAAAAAAAAGAAAAGGACAACTTGAACAGAAAATAGAGTTTCTTTCAAAGAAAAATAACAAACCAGACTATACACACAGACACAACACACACATATACATGTTCTCACAGAGTCCCCAAGAAAAAAACCACGAACGGAGCATTACTAGCTATCTCTAATCACAGGCTCAAACTTCAGATCAAACTTAAGTCTATTCTTAAAAAACTGTATTTCCCTGGGTAACTTCATCACATTCTGGCCCACTGTTCATGGAATCACTCTCCCCTTAGCAGAAAGATGTCCATCATCTTAAAAGGGCAGCACCGTGCTTATAGAAGTTTCCTTCTGGATGAGCTGGATGATCTCCATCTGGGCTAGTGGTCAAGGAAGAGCAGCTGGCATTGCTCCGAAATAAGAAAAGCTCTTAGATTTCAAACTGCTGAAGCCTAGAGTTGCTTGGGTATCTCCAAGCACTCAGGCAAATGTGATTAATAACGAGGTGGCTGAGCCAGGCTGGGGGTGGAGGTAGCAACTGCAGCCAGAGTAGAGGAGGATTGTTAAAGTCAGCACTGTATAGTTTAGACAAAGCCGAGTTGGAGCTGGGGGAAAGGGCTGGGGGGGGCAATGAAAATAGTCTTTTGCATTGTTCATTCCCACTCATAGCTTTGCATTAGCTCAGCTGCACACCTGTAATTAATACATGAAACTGTCTTCTGGAGACAGTCTGTTTTATGATGTTGTTTGCATAATCCTTCCACCAGCCTGTCTGTTTCCTGGCAATTTGAGATTTTCCTTCAGCTTTCTAATAACTTTCCTGGAAAAAAAAAAAAAAAGCCACTAGGACTAAATCAACTGTTTAACCAGTTTCTTCCTTTCTCTCTCCCTCCTTTACTTTTTTACTTTTTCCAGGACATCTAACAGAGACCTCGAGCCTCTCACTTTGATTCAACAATACCTTTCTCCTTCCAAGTATTCTGGATTTGACTGGCAGTGTGTCCTGCTTATAAATTTTCCACAGAAAACAATGTTTGCTTTTCAAATCTTCAATTCTGATTACAAGTCAGCTTTTGAATTTATTATACTGCATTTATTTTCACTGTACATTCTTATAAGTTATCTTGACCATCTTTCTAGTTCTTCACTCTTTTTCATTGATGAAAACATATTTTTGTTTGTTGTTAAACAGGTCCTCATCTCTAAAACAAATAGTCTTCTCATTCACCTTCTTTACTGCTTTCTTGCCTAACTCTTATAGTAGAAGTTGGGTCCAAATCATTGGCGTTTAGTTTGATATATTTGAGTGGGGAAGATGGCAAAAGACAGACACAGTGATCTCTTTCAAATTGACTGCTTGGTACCGGTCAAGTCAATAGGATGCATTCACTGTACAGTGAGCTATCATTAACCAGGAGCCTGACATATATGAACTACACAGGTATTGGGAACCCTGGAGAAAAAAATCATGCTGTTATAGTGCTCTCAGCCATGTGCCAATAGCCCGGCACCAGCTGCCATCCGGAATATTGGTGCTCTGACTTTCACAGGGGCTATTCAGCAGTTTAGGATTCGTAAGCGCCTTACCACTGCTGAGAGAAACTGAGCAATGGTTTCACAGCAGGATGAGTCCCAGACCATTCCTTGGGAAATTACATACTTTTAACCTGAAAAAAAAATAATATAATTTACAGGTGAATTGTATCTGTCTGCAATAGGTATTGTTGCTTTTATTTACCCTAAAGGAGCAAGGTTGAAAGAAAATGTTGCAACCCATAAACATTGTGGAAGGAAACTACAGCAGATTCATTTTCAGGACACTTTGAGGACAAGATCTGTCATTTCCGTGGGGATTCTCACATGTTATCTGATGAAAAGGGGAACTACTAATGCTGACTCAAAACCAAACAGCTAAAAGAGATTTTTTTTTCTGCATCCACATAGGAGGAGAAACATTACAACACTTGATTTTGCACATGAACAGAAAATTCACATCAGTGCTCTTACCTAGTTGAGCTCTAGGACTGTATAAAGCTTTATGAGGGAGATCTGAGTCTTCATTTGAACCCAATTATCATTTTCTCTGCAGTATGCTCAACCAAAACATTTTATTCTCACTCAGACACCTATTCCTGATGTGTAGACATATACCAAATTTCATACGGTTTGGGTCCTCACTTGCCTACACTTTCTACTAAGCAAAGCCTTATTTGTGTCAAAATGTGATTAATAACCAACTGCAATTCCACAAAGGCTGAATTTGGTAAAAAGAAGAAAGCTATAGAAAGATCCAAATCTGATGTGAATTCGACTAAGAATGTCCACCTCAGCTAATGTTAGACGCAACCCATACCAAAAGCTGCAATAAATAATTTAGATATAGTCAAGCTATGTATGCACTACCTGATCAAGGAGCATTTTGTCTTTTTAACCCTTAATGGTAACAAACTACTTACATTACTAAGAGAGCTTCTTACCTTCAAAAACCTCCATATGATTTGCTTTCAACAGAACAAACAATTAAACAATTGATGCTGTCAACAATGAGTTGCAAGTCAGAACTTTCTTGAAGAGAATAGCCCACATTCCCCCACTAGCACGGATGCAAAGTTTAAACTCTCACACAGATTTTACTAAATTTCTCAGTTCAGCCTGTGTATTTGGTTGAGGCGCATACTGAACATGGAGGCTCAGAACTGTCTCACATGATTGCTTGAAAGTCCATCTGAGACTGTGTGCAGAACCTGGCATATAGCTGAATGCCAACCTTCTTTCAGATATTATACATTTCCTTGCCATCCAGAACTATGAAACTTATTGAACAACTTAGTTGAAAACACACCAAGTCAGATGTTCTGGGACTCCCATTTACACCTAAAAATACACTTACAGCTCCTTTCAGATACCGGGAGAAAAAAACCCTCTCTCCATTAACCACAGTAATCACCTCAAGAGAAGCATATGCAATGGGCACAGAACATTTTGAAGTCACAGGCCCATTAGCATTCAGGTCAGGATCAAGGTTATTAGGCAGCGGTCCAGCCTGGGTAGGACTATGGAGGCTGTGTGCCTCAGGGGATATCTACATAATGAGGTGCCCTGGCAGAAGAGAGGATCTGCACCTGCTACTTCTGGCCACATGATGGGCATAAGTAGAAATGGCAGAATCAGAACTCCACATCTCCCATCCTCCCCTAGAGCTGCAGGCAACACCCAACATGTAGGCAAGGGATGGAGACATTAATTATCCTTGCCCACGTCTGGGCTGAAGAAGATAGATCTTTTCTCCCTTTTCCTTTGGTACCCATCTGCAAGAAAATGACCAGGCACAAGTCAGAGCTTGCAGATTTAGAGATGCATGGGAGAAGAATCAGTGGAGGGGGGCAAGGGATCCCTAGAAACTTCCATAAGGGGCAGAACCATTCCTATACAGGGATGCCAGCCATCAGCTGGGTGAAGTTTTGTACCACTTCTGGTTTCATCTTCAGAAGATCCCAATGGACTAGCTGAGAGGAGTTAAGGAAGGAAAGGAAGTTTCAGCTGAAGCTGAATGAAGCAAAACCATTTGTGCCAGGAATACCTCCATAAAGACCACAACAACAAATGATGTACCAGGAAAAAAGCACACAGTGTCCTGGAACTATTTATACCCTTTGATACAAAACAAGATCAGGTCAAATCTGTCTACTGACATATCCTGTATGAGCAGCCAGCAAATGGATGTGGATAAGGAACACTGTCCTTTCTCCCTTACCACATAGCCTCATGGGTAAGAGACAGAAATTCATGCAGAAAAACAGCAACAAAGTGAGGACTTGGCAAGAGCCACTGGCTGTGCTATTCAAGGAGCTGTGCTGTGGGGAAGCACGATGTTAATGTTGCTCCCCTTTCCTCTTCAAACCCTGAATTGGCAGGGCTGCCTAAAAAGGACACAGCTTTTGCAGAAGTCTCAGTTTACCCTGGTTAAAAGTCTTTCTTTTTTTTTATGGCTACATGCATCCAAAACTCAGTTCTGCGATGTCTGCAGTCTGAGAGGGAGCAATTTTGCACAGTTTACACAAATGCACCATCTTATATCCTCCTGTTTACAAGGGCTGGGGGGCTTTCACTTCCCCAGAAATTCATTAGATAATGAACCTATAATCTAGTCTACATTGAATGAAACCAGTTCACAGCAACTCATTTCCAAGCTGGTAAGATGGAAACTACTTGATGGAGACTCTGAATGACAGCCAATCTACAAGTTCTTGTCTGCAGGAGTTTCCAGACATCACTCAGACACCAGACATCATGCTGAACTCACACCTTTGTTGAAGAGGGCTTGTTTCTATGAAAGCAGTGAAGCAGACCTGTGGATTGAGGAAGGAAACCCCAAATTGTAACCGTGCAGAAGAATAATGTTACTTAACCTCCAACTCAATCAGGCTTCAATGAGAAATTATAATGTAAATTTCTTCATCAGCAAGATTCTAATTCCTTGCTGAGAAAAGACCCACCTTTTTCTGAAGTCACCAGCTACTGTCATTGACCTCAGTGGCAAGAGACAGATCACAGTAGCCTAAAAAAATTACACAACTCAAAATCAACTCCCTCCCCATCTAAAAATTAGTCTGAGGATGCTAAGAAACACTTTCCTTAGAAACAGGTCATCCCTTACCTACCTACTTCAGAATTCCTAAATCTTGGATCTTCTTGCAATAGTATTATTAGTGAAATTAGTAGCAAGATGTCAGACTAGACAGACCATCTCTTGCTGATGTAGTCTTGAATGGTTCCTACATGCTGCTAAACCCTGAGTCGTATCTAAATACCATCTACAGTTAACTGTGTTTAGAATTTTTGGATTTGTCTACCATTCTCAGCTTTAAATAGGGAATGAAGTGGAGAGGTGGAGGCGGCATGTTCACACTGGTAATCTGGGTTCCTTAATGATTACATTTTATACTTCTGGTATATAATCATAGGCATGTCTTAGCTGTGGATAACATGTCAAAGGGTCTTCAGACACTCTGTGGCAAAGAAACAGACAATTCACATTCTCTCCACTCTAATGCAGAGACCTAAACCCAAGACCATTCATCTTTCCTCTACAGATTGCATATAAGTACTCTGCTTTATTTGGGGAGCTCTTCATTGCCCATGGTTTATTAGTATGTTATTATTCAAGCTGCAGGTTGAGTTTATTTATTTAATTTTGGGTGCAGTAGTCCAGATTTGAAGGAAATATATAGGTGGGGAACATAATGCTTCCAACTGAACCATACTAGCAAGCACACACTACAGTAGTTTAGA
Source organism: Scolopax mira (assembly GCA_004320125.1). Classification (NCBI taxonomy): domain Eukaryota; kingdom Metazoa; phylum Chordata; class Aves; order Charadriiformes; family Scolopacidae; genus Scolopax; species Scolopax mira. The sequence goes on from BJBW01006488.1 coordinate 18,183, forward strand.
GATTAAAAATAGGATCATTTGGATGCGTGGATTTGAATATGATTTATGGATCACTTCCAGAGACATTATTGTTGCTTATCATTCAGATGACTGTGAAAGTGAAGACTGTGTGGGAAATCATGCAGGAGATACATTGCCTATAGAATGGGGAAAAACATTAAATCTGAAAGTGGCTGATGCAGCAATTAATATTGCAACCTTCACTGCCTTCAATGCACAGAAGAAAAGGCTAAGATTGCCTAGATGTCTGCTTCCCATAAATAACTCATCTCAAGACTTAAAGGGAGAGACAGGCTTAAACACACATTACATACTAAAGCCCCCTTTGCATTCGCCTTGGAGGAAATGCTTAAAATAATAGTCACTGCCAAATCAGGAATTTGCATGTAGGTACGGGACTGTTGATCTGCACCAGCTGGACCTATAGGACTAACAGACTGCCAAATATCAGGGCAACCACATCTTCAGCAGACATGGATGGGAGGTGAGGAGACATGCTGATCCTTGTTATGTCACTGTGCAAGTAAAGGCATTTGCTGTCTGAAGATCTTTACTAGAGCCTAAGCCTTTACTAGAACCCTAAGTACCTAGGGTTACAACTTTCTAGAGCTGAAATTCAGAGGCAACTATTTAGACGCCCACATATTTTTTATTTTGTTGGCTTGGTCCACAGCAAGCCCTAAGTGCCAAACAGAAGGAAGCACTGACACAGTCTCAAATACAACATTCTGCTTTAAACAGTGGGCTAACTCCACTGATTTCAACAAAGATCATCCTGATTTACAGTGGTATAAGTGAGGCAAGGATCATGTTGTTCATGCTTTATGTCCATCACAGTGAGGACAAACAAAAACATATATCTGACCAAGCTGCCTGAAATGAGATCCTTGTTTTGACATATCTTTTCTGATAGAAAATAATCAAAGATGCACATTTATTCATCAAAGCAGCTGATATGTAGACACACTCAACTCCATAAAGAGACAAATACATTTAAATATACATGCAAAGAATTGTTAGAACAAAATCTCAGAAGCATTCAGCTAACACCTCAATATTCTTCCCTTACCTCTTTCATGGATGTTATTTTGCTGAGAAAGTTATGGCTCCTTATCCAGCAGCCACAGTTCCTCTTAAAACATTGTTTTTCACATACAAATTCATAATTTTCAAATGAGACCTTTTTTTTTTCTTTCACACTTTTGTTATTTGCAAGTTGGTTCATTAAAGTAATTATCAGTATTCTTTGACTGACAACTGGAGTAAAAATTTAAACTCTTTGGTGCACAAAGAAAATTTGTTCACTGAGAACCTTGCCTTACATTTTAAGAAATGTCCCACTGACTGCAAAGTAAATAAGTCATGACTGCATTTCCAAAATTGAAAAACTGAAGACCACTGAGAGAGGGAAAAAAGACTTTGCTCAAAAATATCAACTATAGCTGTCTCAAAACCAGCTGTGAAGGTCAGAAATTATTTATGAAATGCGTGTTTGCAAGCTTTTAATTAAAGGGGATGGAAGCCAGTGTGCTAAAAGGGTAATCTAAGAGGGAAAAATAATAATAAGCCAAATTTAGCCTCACTGTAGATTTCCACTGTTGGGGCATGACTTAGTCGGGGCACTAAAGTATGCACAATGGGAGTGTCAAGGAGAATTGTACTATAACCAGAATTACAGACATATCATTGATAGTCTGTATATCAGTATTGGACACAGTACAATACACACCAGGATACAAATACACCAATTTTTTCTCTAACTACCTTACTCACTGCCAACAGAGCAACCCTGGTGTGACCCAAATGTTGTCTTCCAAGGTGCTGCTTCCAGAAAGACCAGACTCAGCTGGGCTTATTAGTAATGTGGTGAAGTAATGTGGTATTTGGTGGATTCAGCAGCTTTGAACAGAAAAGGACATCGCATCTTCCTGGGCTGTGGAGAGAAACTCAGGGTGGCTTTCCAAAGGCCCAAAGAAGGGGAGCACACAGCCCTAGCTGCTAGTTCAGCAAGAGAAGGAAAAGCAAGTGGCCTCCTGTGTTTGTTTTTAGCTGTATCCAAAGCACATCAGTTCAGCTGGGTGTATTTAAAGAGGCTGTCAGCTGGTCCCTGATCTTCTCGGTGCATTTTCTTCAGTTCTGATGCCAACCATAGCAAAAAGCTCCCTCAACAGAGCGCCTAAGAGTTTTATTTGAATGAAGGTTGGAAGGTTTGGCCAACAGGTGGCAAAGGCTGTACATCCAGCACAGAGGACTCAAGGCCGTCAGGAAGTCGTCCCCTCCCACATCCCTCTTGAAGAAAAAAAAAGGAAATACAGTACAGAAAGTCCTAGTTAGTTCAATTAATTATCCACTGGCCATTTACTTAAGGGACCTAGTTACAAATATATCCTCATCACAATGACAGGAAATCTATCTGAAAAGTCTGCGAAAAGGCTATTAATGAAGAGAGTTTCTAATGCCTATAAGCTGAAATACCTTTTCGCTCCTTTCGCCAGTAGTTCCTGTGGGTCATTTCTGGGGTCAGCAGTGGTGTGCAGAGTAAAGACTCTGCCAGTGCTGGAGAAGAAAAAAAAAAAAAAGAAGAAAAAAGTACTTCAGTATTGTCAATCTTTTATCCTTGAACGGTACACTAGAGGCTGACATTTAATACCCTAAGGATATAGATGTTTGAAAGCTGGTTATTGTAACAAAGGAAACCATCCAAACTCTGCAAGACCGAATGGATCAGATAAAGCTGACACTGAGATAAATCTGTTTTACATCCATTCTTGCAAAAGTTTTGCTAATCTATGTAGTTATAGCTTTCCTGGAGCAAAAGGAGAGGGAGGAAAAAAAGAGAACCCTATATTACAGCAAGTCAAGATCTTGCCCCTATTTGTAATCTCCAAAGTGTAATATGATGGTCAGAGAACATTTTTCTCCCGGATCTTGGGTGAACTCTATTAAACAGAGAAAGATAAAGAAAAAAACTGAGAAACCAACAGTGAGAGCAAAAAAGGGCATGAGGACAAACATGCATGCTTTCTCTGGTTGAACTTGTGTGTTAACATAGATTTTGTTTGTTTGTTTAACATAGGAATTCAGATCCTTCATAGACACAGGCTCATCTCCCAACCAGTCAGAAACTTTAACACCTACTCTTCATTATCCACTATACTGCCAGATTGGACTTTCATATGGAAGCCTGGAGCAATGCTGGTACAGATGGCAAGATGACTCTCATGAGATTGATGACTCTAAAGAAATATACAGTATTAAGTCAGAAGGTGCAAATGTTAACATTCCAGTGTAGAAAAGAAATATTCCTTGCATACACTTCCCAGGTTTGTTTTCTCATGCATTACAAAGAGAAAGAAAAAGCCCTCGACACACCTCATAGCTGGCAAACGAATGATAAATTTACTTTAGTTTCTTTTGTATGTCAACTGTTCATGCCTCAGGTACTTAACCTTTACTTTAAAAACATGGTTCAGATCCTAGCCTTGAAGGTGGGTGGGAGGGGGGGGGGGATGGTATTCCTGTAAATGTTTCATTTAACAAAGGCAGTACTATAAGAAGGTTCAGTGGTGAGACTCTGAATGGTATTTATTGTTTCAGATTTCAGGGCTTCCATACATCTGCTGCCTGTCAAAGGCAGATACCACATTCATAAAACAAGTGCCCTGTCTGGAAAAAAAAAAAAAAAAATAAAAAAAAAATCCTCTCTTCTCTGTGGCTCAACCTCAAGGATTATGTGAGATGGGAAGCTGCAGGAAGCTGCAGGAAGTGAAAGTTATTTGCTGTAAAGATATCAACAAGAAAAACTTTTATTTTAAGAAGGAAGGGAAACTTGATTTTCTTTTTTTACGTTTGGGGGCCCTGATTCATCAAAGAACTCTAAGAACTATGCTATTCAGAAAAACTCTTAAGCATGTTCTTATGCCTCTCCATACTCAGCAAAGTGCCTAAGAACTTGCCTAGCTGAAGTAGAGTCCTAAAGAAGATTCATTTATATTTACACTAACTAAGCAGCTCGTTTTACCAGGCCCATTACATGATTTCTGACTTTATTAGGTCTGGAATGTATATTTCACCCATGGTGAGAAACATGCTCATTCATTTCTTATGATATCATAGTCTTCTCCATGGTAATCTGGTGCTATGTGAGGAAAAACAATAGAAGAGAAAACTTTTCATGCCGAGATGAAGACGGATAAGGAATTATGTTCAGCCGGGTGGGAGAATATGTAAGAAGAACAAAAACACAGAGCCCCTGATTCTGAGGATTTGATTTATTTAGTATCTGGCATTGGCCATAAAGTGGGGGCAATGAAAAGAGGAGCTGACCTCAATGCCTCCTTAGCAGCAATCAGAAATTCATTTCAGTGTGTAAGCATTTAATTAGCTTCACCGAGTTTACAAGACCTTCAGTCATTTTAAGATACTTCAGGCAACTACCCCACGCATAAGATTACCCTGAATCTGGAATGCCAGCCACTTAAGAAGAATGTCTGGAGAGTTTTAATTGAAGGGGACTCCTTTGTTTTTATATCCATTTGATGTGCCATTACCGTTTCCTTCACCACAAATTTACACCAAGGGATGCAGCTAGTCCAAACAATGGTTTTAATCAGTAAATTACAGCAAACCTTCAAGAAAGTTTAAGGTTGTTCTGTGTCTAGGAAAAGTCAAATAGCACCATTAAATTTTTAGAGCTAATCTAATTGTTACACAGTGCAGTCACTGCACCACTTCAGGCATCTGGGGAGAGTCATCACCTTCCCCCTTTTTTCCGGAGGACCTGAAATATATTTGCTGCATGCATTTATTGCATGCATACAACAAATATATGTGGAGTAGGATTAACTAACAGGAGGCAATTATTAATTTTATTATGGTTTCATGAGGTCTGTATATCAAGCTCCTCTCCCTGGCAAGGATGAGGAATTGCTAAATACAGTTAATTTCTGGGTTGATCTTATTTATATACTGGACACTAATCCCCTTGATGTATCTCATGTGCTTCTTTCTTCTCAGAGATACCGTCCCTCAGTGACCTCCTCCTAGCATTTCATTAAATGCCTTCAGCCTCAGTAAATTACAGCACTTTAAAAACATTGAGTTTAGCATATAAAAAGAGAGAGAGTTTCTGTACACTGCCATGGGATAAGGTGCAGTGAAAATCCCATACAAGCTGAACTGTACTTCCTAATCAAATGGGTGTAACAGATGGCTGCTAGAGCAAGCCATCACAATGGAAATATCTGCAGTTCTCATGGTAACGGAATCTGCCAGGTCTGAGGGATTTGCTGTTTTCCAGGACATCTGAGCTGCAATCTCTTTCGAGCTGTCTAGCAGTCTCAGTCTCGCTCTCTCTCACTCTCTCAGCATGATGGAGATAGAGTTGAAAGGTGGAGCCTGATTTTGCATTCCAGCTGTGATTAAAGACATGCACACAGAAATCGGCACACGCGCGCGCGCACACACACACACACACAGAATCAATAGCACTGCATATTCATTATGCTATCTAGAACCTCATTAACCACTGAGCAGAACAGCAAGGAAATTTTAATATGCCTTCTTCTTTAGGGAGAAAAAGAAAGAAGTGTAATGGGGAAGAGGGGGGAGAATGGAAGATAGCTTGTATATGGGGAATTAAGATGCATGAGACGTACCATTTAATAAAGATATGGAGCAACGTTAAAACTAGCAGTTGTTTTCATCTCATGGCAGTATGTCAAGATGACTTAACATAGCAGGACAAAACATCTGGTCTGAAAAAAAAATATAAAAAATCATTATGTCAAATTTCCAAAACATAATATAGAATCTATGATAGAAGGAGAAGGAGAAGAAAAAATAGAGCAACTGTGTACATTAATACTAAGTGAAAGCATGTGACAGACCTCCTGGTACCGTGTAATTAGAAAGGTGATCCTTCTCATAAGGTGTAGGTTAGCATAAAGACAACGAGCTTTAATTATAAATCTAAAGGACTGGGTTTAAACCCATAGGGCTTTGTTAAAAGGTTCTTATATTTCTGCATGCAGTTCAGAATCATCAGCAGGAAGAAAATAATCATTCATGAGACTTTTATTAAAGTCTTTTCCTTCAAATCCCTATCAATTTAAAGAAATAAGAAGCAGCATACTGCCTTCTTTGCTAGACTACCTGCTAGAAAGCACACAGAGGGTTGATTCACAGCTGCCTATTCTCTTGGGTATTTGAGTCTGAAGATCAGACAACATGTAAGAATTCAGCCGTGGCTCAAAATGGAAACAAAGAGGACCATTCTTAAGCAACGTGAAATGAAAAACTCCAGGATGTAGACCGTAGCCTTTAGCATGCTGATCCACCACATTGTCCTTGAGGGCACTACAGTTAAATACATATGACAGCCAAAGAGACGGGAAAAATTCTTTCCAGAATAAAATGACTGGATCTCCTTTTTTCATGATGTAGAATAAGCCAGGCAACGTAAGCTCCTAAAGCACCCACTCGAGAACTAGGTATTGTAAGATGGCATTGTCTACCTATCATACAGCATTGAAGAACATTTTATGTGACCTTTTCTGAAAGCTGAACTGCTTTTACCACAACTGTATTCCATTGTAGCAATAATTTCTGGATGAGAAATTTAATTCTCAAGTTGGGTTGGTTACATATAGATTCACTTACAACAGTACTGCATTACACCTTCAGCACATACAAACATGTTAACTAGTTAGAAATAACTGCTGTTGCCATACAAAGATGTCTGCAAAAACAACAGCATAATAGTGATAATTGTTTTCATTTATATTGAGCCTTCAGTTCCGGAACACTCAACAATATGAGGGACACAGTCAGTCACCTCTGCTCACAGTAAGCAATGACTTGATTCACAAGCAGTTCCTTGAAGTTCAATAGGGCTTCTCAAGTTGCAAGGTGCAGGGCTACTTAGCATGAGTAAGCAGTGCTCAAATCCATGTCTACTTTCTGCCACTCTTGTGCAAAGTAAATAGCACACTTATTCCTTCACCTGACTCTGAGAGGCAGCTACCTCTGGAGTGAACTTGTACTGATTTTCAAAAGAATGCCACAGTCAACTGAATCAGTAGAAGACTTCAGATCATTCCTTAAAATACAGAAGCCATTCACACCAGGAAAAGCGGTCCATAGTTCTACTTTTTAACAGAGAAAAAGTAGCTCTGGGAGGGAGTGAGGGGATAATAGAAGAACATCAAGAGGCAATCCTGCTCATCATCCCATTATCTGGAGCACTATGTGCCTGTTTTTCCCCATAAAGCCAACTGAGATCGTTAGTGACATGGACACACACCATTTTTTTATGTTGTACCCAGCACTTTGTAGGCAAGCACTCTGCAAATACAAACCCCAACATGGTTGAACAAAACTTATTGTTTGCTCAACTTGGAATATATCCAGGGGTAACGCTATGATTTTTGTAGCAACCATCCCAGCTCAGCAATGACACAAGATATCAAGAACCTCTTTTATACATTCTTACTTGATAAAGCAACCCTTCACATAAATGGCTGTTCAACATTGCACTGCACTGCTATTACTGTACTGCTAATATCTATTAAGAGATCAGAGTGCCCCTTACTGAACAGTTTGTTTCAGGTTTTGACTCAGACTAGATACATCTGAGACATGAAATAACAGCTGTGCAATGTGATCAATCGTGCTTCAAGCCATGGAGAATCAGACATTGAATTTACCCATTCCTGGGGTCAATTAGCTATTCCTCAAACAACTAATCTTAGCACACACAGAGAACAGTTAACTTTGCAAGTTAAGTCTACCTGCAAAGTCATCTCTTCTCTAAATACAATATCCTCCTTTTCAGAGCCAATGTGTTGATAAGTCACTTCTGCCCCTCTCTGCCAACATCTCCTGCCCACGGCTATCAAATAGTGTACTTTGACTCACTTAACAATGCCCTGTGCCTGCTCATCCTGCTTTGCAGTCCAAATCCCTAAACATTATTACTGCATCAGATCACCAAGTCTACTCATTTCTGTCATACTTCTCCTATGTGACATTTCTTGCATGTCAGAACAGCAAGAAAACATCCCTGACCACCTTACAGGCCTTTATTTCCTCAGTCAGAGCTCAAGCATTTGAGCTTCAACATTAGCAAGCTGTCCCAGAATTCGCACATATCTGGGAGGCCTTAATAGGTTCTCCTGCATCCAGTTTTAACCACGGCTTCCTGAAACATTGTCCAGCTTGTGCCCTGATACACTCTTTCATTTGAGTAAACTTGATCATGTATTTCTGATGCAGGAGACCCAGTGACTCCCATAGACAACATTGCGGTCTCCGATAAAGCTCAAGCAGTCCTCAGTCACCCTCCATGGTGGTCTTTGTTTATCCCCAAGGTAGATCAGAGGATTGTTTTAGGCTGTGTTTGCGATAGTACCTCTTAAAAGCTGAAGCTCTGAGAACCCCTGCATTGGCATTCGGTACAAGGTTTCTTGCAGTCCAAGATTGCTCTTGGTCCCCAGATGACTCTGGCCCGGAAACATCATCAAGACTTAGAATTAGTTGGATGGTGCAGTCTGGTATCACAAAACTCAGAAATAGGCCCTCTTGCTATTTCAGTTCTAATTGAGCTCTTTGCTGGCTGGTTAGGCATTTTTCAATCAATTACGTTTGTGCTGACAACATTGGATTACAAGAGTTGCTCTTGTCATTTCTGTGACCTCCATCTTCCATTACTCTTGCTTTCTGGACAGGAGCTAAGGGACCTTATTTCTAAGACTCAGAGCTATGAAGTGGGGAAGGAATCTTCCTCTACCCAACAGCATTGGATTCCCAGCTGCCACGGAGAGCATATTATGAACCTGCCACTGCACATCAGCTGAGGATCTGACCTATAGTACATACACGCCGAGGGGTTCCTGGGATTTGACATTTTAACGATAACAAAAAAAAAAATAGCTAAACATCCCCTTTCACCCAAAGTTGGTCTCTCCTGGCAGTTTCACAGACCCCGAATTCCTCAGCCCAATGAGCCTTTCCCATCGCCTGCAGGGACTTAACACAGTTTGCATACCACAGTGAATCTGCTCCAGTCAATCAACTCCTGCAGCTCCCTGCAGGCTCCCAACACCTGCTAACAGGAGGGGACAACAGAAGAGCCCTACCCCACCCTTTCACACATAGTATTGCCTTATTCTTCAACAACACTGCTCAGAGCATGATGCTTCATTACAGGACGCTCCTATAAATACACTGCACTTTCAGAGGGAGGAAACAAACATGCTCTAGTAAATATTTTAGCAATGAAGTGGCATGGGGTTCTTAATGCTTGTCATTTTTCAATATAAGAAGCTCTCCATCAGAAGGTGCTCTATACTCAAGGGACAGAATGTGCATTCTAACAATAACAGGACAGCCAGCGGCCAACACCTTATCAGTATTAGCTTTCCTTGAAAACATATTTGGTTCTTCCTCCACTCTACCACCTAATGTTCAGGAAGCAGTTGATTTAATAAGAAGGTTCATAATGTCAAGTTACAGACACAAGGAGAGGGAAACCTGGGAAAGTATAATTGGCAAATCAACAAATTGCATATAAAAAAAGAATATCTCGGCCATCTCTCAGACAACATCATTATTTTTAAGGGCTTTTCTCTGAGTGTTAGGCTTTGTGGTGGTGAAAGTCTGCTTGGAAGAATCAAGAGGGGGGAGCAGCAGAGTATGTAGTCTGGAAACTAGTGTGCAAGAAAAGTCAGTGGATAAAAGCCCTAGAGATGGCTATATGGGCGTAATATTGATTGCTGAGCACAGTAATACCATCAAGACTAACTAGGACTGTCTAAAACAGGGACAAAGAGAAGGACCGTATTTTACAGCATGCCTGAAGGGCAGGCAGAAGCGTTCCATGGCAACATGCAGGGATCTGTTATTCTTCCATTTATTCTCAAGTGCAGCTCCTGGCATTGATGTGATCTCTATACCATGAGGCAGGAGGAATCTTTGCTCCTCTGTCTGTGCAAGCTGACAAATTGCAGCTCTTCCTCAGCCTTATCTGTTCTCATAAGTAGGGTTGAGAGGGATACAGGGCTTTGCAAAACTGTTCTGGGGTGCCTATTCCAGAGGATAGTTTCGGCAGGGCCTTAAAAACTTTCTTTTTTGTTCCAGGTGACGAACATCCCCACTTCTGCAACATGCAAAGTTTTGCCCTTAGATTTAACTCTATGCATGTGATGATTTCTAGGAATCAGACATTTCAGAGACATTTGCACACACACATACATGCAAACACACAGAAGTCCATTCCACACATCTTCTCTTGCACCAGTTTGGAAACCATTTGCAGTGACTGGAACAAAGATCATATTTCCTTCAGATAACAGAAGAACAAAACCAGGACTGTGGTGAGTGCAATATTTTATTCTTTCCTTCTATTCAAAGTCCTCAGCAGACTTTGTAATCAAGCTTCCTCACTTGAAGACACCCATCCTGCAAGTATGGAGATGGGCAGTGTCTGTTTCTCAGATTTGTGAAATGTCATCTTATCAAAGCTGCTATAAAAGAGACAGGACAGACTGTCACCTGACTGCAGAACAGGAGATGTGTTCTGTTGCTTTCCTGCAGAGGTGACCTTGGACCTCTCTTTCACTTCCAAAGCTCGATCTGTCTTGATCATTTAGATGCTAAGTTCGTAGGAGGAACAGAGAAGCATTTTTTACTGTATGTAGAGCATACAGCACAATGACTCCATCTCAGGTGAGGTAATGTGTCTGTATAAATACTTTCTTTTTTTTTTTTTGTGAAGCTTAAAACATCTGCAAAGACATCAAAAGAGGAATCAGCATGCTGCATAGTAACACAATGCAGCTGACAACTAGCAGATCTAAGATTACTTGAAGTTCCCTTGCAAGCTGTTCCTCCCATCGCTCATCCATAATGTCATTTGGTCAAATTCTAAACAAATGTGGCACAATGCAAAACAAACAGCTGTGGTTCAAAGAGAGCATGCAAGGCACAGGCCCTTGAGGCAATGCCCAGAAGAGAGGCAGAAAAGGGACACTTCCAGCAAGAAGCATGAATTCCCACGATTACAAGAACTGCATTTTTGCCTTTCAAATCTAAGGAACAATAAAGAGCAAGAGAGCACACTGAAAGACATATCCTTTTTCTTTTTTTTTTTGCATATCCTTTGCAATAAATAAACCTTCCTATTTCAATATTTGGCAAGGTGACAGAGTGTGAAAAGGAGCAGGAAAGATAATTGATATGTACCAGGAGAAGAAATTGCAGTTGAAAACAGGCAAAGAACACTCAATAAATAAGTGGTTTGTACTGAGTAAGATTATTACACAGACCTCTAGGTTGACACCTGAAATCAAGTCTCCCTTAATGGATAATGTGAATATTACTAGGGTAAAAAAACACTATTGTAGATCTTAGGCTCTGGATTTGCTTCTGACCTCACTTTTTGTCAGTTTAAATCAACAAAGAGATTACGGTTTACTCTTGGTAAGCTTAACTGTCCATAACAGCAAGGTTTTTTCCCATGTGCTTAAATGTTCTTCTGCTCTTAACTGGAAGAGGATGCTAGATTGTTTAGAAACAAGCTTCCTTCAGGTCTTGGTTCCTGTTGTGCTTAGCTATTTTCCAGAGGTCTTAGTATACATTCACCCTAGACAGAGACAACAAAAGGAAAACACTTTTCACCTGAACAAGAGGCTCGGGAGGAGCAAAGCTGCCTGGAATAAAAGCTAAGAATCCAACCTTCAGAACGGTTTGCACTTCTGGTCCAATTTATCAGACACACTTAAGTATTTACATTTCCCATCTGAATAACAGTCCACATTGTTGTAGCTAAGAGGAGGGTTTTTGGCTTCTGCCAGTCTAAATAGAATGATTCAAAACTGAATCATTTCCTGCAATTTAATTTCATAGCTGAACACAAACTATAGCAAGATAAAAGGTCACAAGCACATAGAACTACCTTCAGAAAGCCATCTAACCCTCTGGGCTGCTTCAAGTGGAACCCCTGACTGACTACAGTAGGTTTTGTTATTATTGTGGCATGGAAATACTCCTGCAGGAGATGGGCAATGACCTGTACCAGCTGAGACAGCATGGTAATCGCACGGCAAGTGGGTTTTCCACCTATTGCCAGAGAAGAAAGGGAAGCTTCCCAAGCTCTATCTATCTCAGCTCTTTTAACTGAGGATCAATATCGCAGAGACAGAGACAGAAGGAGAGAGACAAACAACCAGCGAACAGAAAAGCAACTGCAGCCTGCCACATTCGCAGCGAAGGGAGATAAAAGCCTGCTGCACTCTGAAATCTAATATGCCAAGTCACCTAGAATGAGTGTCTCCTGAAAAGGGCAAGCCTCCTCAACATCCTCAGCCCACCCCACCCCCTTCCAGAACTGAAGCACCAGTATCTGGAAAGATTTAGTCTTATTAGACTCATTAAAAGCTAACTGGCATTTACAGCTCACATCAGGAAAAGGTGTCAGCATGAGCGAGAAACCTGAAAATATGTGTATAACCAATGTGCTACAGAACAGTCTCCATTCTCCAGGAGACATACGCTATCTTTTCAGGAGTAGGTAAGGGATGTGTTGTCTTACCCACTACATGAGCCATAAAGCAGTTTGGGGTGCTGAAGACTCTTCTGAGAAAGCAACCACAGAAAAACACCTCGGCAGTAATAAGCTCTGTCAGAATGCTGAAGTTTCAGCCCAATGTAATGTGCCTTTAAAAAGTACCATGTCTACACTACTGTATTGCTTACTTTCTGAAGCTAAGCCGGAGGGATGTACATAGTAAGATCTTTGTCTCATTTCAGGGAGGATACAGGATAAAGATTCTGTGCCAGTAATCTTCCCTGGATTAATGGTTTCTCTTTTATCTGCTGTATTTCTGCTCAGATGTCTTTGCTCTGAATGAGTCAGTGGAATGCAAATGATGGGTACAGTCAGTCTGAAAATATTTAAATCTAGCTTTGCACTGCACTGCAGGTTTGTGGAAAAAAAATACATATATATAAATATACACAATGAAGAAAGGGCAGATGAAAATTACAGATATATCAATAATGTAAAAAAAAAAAAACCAACATAGTGGCTCAAATTGATAGGAGATTCATTTTTCTGTTTCTTCCTCTTTTCATTTTTTTTCCTTAAAGATCAGTATTTAGATGCTTCCTATGAATGGGTAAGGAAAATCTGCAACACTCCCTTTCTAAGCCTCAGACACTAGGCAAAAATCTGTGGGAATAGTAACCTGATTTTATTTAGGCTGCTAAATGTCCAATCTTCATTATCCCAACTAATGTCTTCCTAAAGATAGCACTCTCTTAATCCTGACAAAGGAGAAACCAGACAGTCCATGCATGATTTCTTTGGATTTTCTCCCTTTCCTTTTTCTATGATATATTTCAGCTCTTGGGATATGATTCCTTTCCTCTTCTGCTTATGGCATAGGTTTTCTTCTAACACATGATTGCACTACATAAGGACCCCAGTAAAGGGGTGGATTTAGAACTACAGCTCTCTTTGAGATACCAGAAGAGAACCCAAGGGTATTTGTCATGGGCTTCAGAAAGAACCATCCTCAAATGTTGGCTGTCTACAGAATTTTTATGGACTGTGTGTACCTAAAAAAAAGCACAGTGTACTGCAGTGGGATGGTGGAAGGAGGAATGGGAAGGAATGGGAAGCAATTGGTCAAGTTTGGGAATGACTGGTTAACTTCCTGGGCTTTTGCAATTTCTATGGGAGTTGGCTTTCATATGTTATGCTCATCCAGTAAGGGACTTGTCCTGGAGTATGCTGTAGCTCTCTGATGAAGGTTGTTATAAAAAGTAAACTCTGCAGGAAGAAAGAAAACACCAACATTAACCTGGTAACTACTACGTTACTTAACAATAAATCAAATAGCATCATAAATTCTACATTCAAAATAATTTGCAATGCAGTATTAAGATCTCTAGCCCACCATAAAAACAAAGAAAGTCTGCTTCTGAAAGAGATGCCTATAAACCCGGCTGCAACAAAACTAACAAACAAGACAAAGACTTATATCATCCACCCAATCCACCAAGGACTTGCAAATGAGTTAACAGAAAGAGTTTACCTTTAACAAAACATATGATATTTTTATTTTTATGTCTTTGCAATTAAGTACATTTTCATCTAAATATACCATAAAATTTAATTAAAAAATATTTTATATTGAATTTATACTAAGCATTGAATTTTAAAATATAATTTTAAAGAAATCTCTTACTTTAACATAGGCTTTCAAGACAGAAAATTAAGTTAGTTTTCCAATAGTTTTCATTGAAACACAAAGAATTTCCTGAAGAATGGAAATTTCTCACATCAGCAATTTTAAAACAAGTTTTCAAAAATGGTAATCAATTGATAAATATTTTTTCTCAGGAAACACCCAAAAGGTCCTAAATTAACCCTTTTTCTAATTTATGTTTTCTTTCAATATCATACAGAAATAGTCCTCCTGTCCCCAGTAAGAAGAGATTCTTTCAGCTCTGGACAGTCTGCTTTCAGGTTCTTTGTGGGTGTTGGTGCACCAAACATAATGAGCACTAGACCAGCAGCTGGGTGTGAGGAGTTGGTCCATCATTGTGCAATTCCCACATGATGACTCAACAAACTCTTCCAGAGAAATGCTGTGATTAATGGTTACTAAGTTATGCCCAGAACTTCTTCCAGCTCTTCATGAATGATTGATGACTAAGGTACTTTTGGCAATTTCTAAAACTTCCACAAATATTCACGTGAATCTCAGGACCATGACAGCTTAGGCAAAAAGACAATGGTAGATCAAAACCTACCTTTGCTAGATAAGCCTGACTTGCAGTGACACAACATAGCTACTTCACAGAGGAATTAATGAAAGACAGGAGTCTTTGGCCATTTGCACATTGAAGGCAAGCTAATGATGACATTCCTCCATAAGCTAGCTGGGTTATTCTGCATGACCAATGTCATCCGCTATGCTAGGATAGTGGCTCATAAGCAGGGTACTCAGGATGTAACTGTAATTATGTACTGAATCAAATAAACAAGCTGGTCCCAGTTACCACAAAGCATCTGAATGACTTCCCCAGTGATCCACATCATTTCACTGGACTCACAATGGTGACATCAGTTTCAGGTGGGCAAGGCTTTACTACATGAACATGGAGCTTACAGCCTAGTCTCAAATTTATACTTCATATGGATTTTATCCACCTTTTACAGTTTCCTGAAAATCACTTACAAGGCAAGATTCACTTAAGCTTACAAGCCTCCTGATACCCATGAGCATCTGCTTCATTTATAGGTAAGAAAATGAGATGGGTTTTGGTTAACTTGCAACCAAATTCCTGTGTCAGACTGCTGTTTCACCACACTGGTGGCCAGACTTCCACTGTCAGCAACTGAATATGATCTCTGTCTTATGATTTATATAATATTTACAGCATTACAGAAATGCACAGTAGTAATGCAATGATTATTCTTATCTCTTTGAAAAGACTGCATGCATTTCCCTGCCTGAGATCATTTTCTCTGGGGACCTATTTAAAATAAAACCACTGCGTTTCTGAAAACGTGTCTTCAGCATGAGATCTGAGTATTTTCTGTCCTGGCCATAATAAAATGCAAGAAATTGAATCAAAGCGTATTCCTATAACTATATACTTCTGCTTTTCTCTCTTTCCTACATAAATACAACCCTGGAATATGACAGATTTCAAACTCATTATATGGCATGAAACGACATTTAGAAGCAGAGTGCAGAACACAGATACTCCACAAATGTGTCCAAACAAACATAAAATTAACCTTTCATGGCTAAGAGAGCACATCTTTTTGTCCAGTTTTCAACAAAATCATTTATTTGCAGGAGAAAGTAGCCTATATGCTGTTAAACAGTTCCTAAAGTCCTAAGTCAAACAAAGTGAGAAATTAATAGTTCCATTCATGCTTCAGACAGGATAATTCTGGTAAAGCTGGCGCTGACAGTGTTAAAGAGTTGTGATGGAAGAATCTGGCCTTGTTGTCATTCTAATTGTGACCATGAGTGACAAAAAATGTGTTCCCTTTGCCAGGGGACCAATCTTTCAGATTTGTAAAATCTAACTGTGCTCATGTCACTTGAAATTCAAGGGAGAGAAAATTCATGCACATAGGTGTGTGCTTTGTTTGAGCCTGCAGTGGCTCTGGCACAGCAAAACATAGGGAAGGGTTAGTAATTTTAAGGCACTAAAGTGAGAAGAAAGGTGTACTAGAGTGTGAAACCAACCCTTGGTCTTACCCATTCAACAGCTCTACCACCAAACTCCATGACCCTGGTATAACCCCCTGGTCTCTAAACACTGTCGCTTCTCGCCTGTGTTAGGGAGCACAGTCTTCACATCTTCACCTAAATGAGTGGGTTTGGTTTGGTTATTTGTTGCAAAGGGAACCTGCAGAGTCAGGAGGATTGTCCAGGTAACACTGCAGGACAAATAACACAAAGCAAGAAGACTAACACAGTCATCGCAAAGAATCAGGAAATCTGTCATAGACTTAACCCCATTCTCAGTTACAGCAATAGTCCTCTTCCACATCCCTTTCTTCAAATCATGGTAAGTATCAAAAAGCATTTTTCTCACCAAACAGAATACCATTTTCCTTAGAAAGGAACTAAATCCAATGAATTAAACATTATCTTTCACAACAACAAAGGGAAATTAGTATCCCCTCTTACTTTCTTCTTTAGCAGGACAAGGTAGGGACCTCACCCCAGACAGACAATTGAAATAGCTCCCATAGGTATTTCCTACACCCCTCCTTCAGAGGGATCATATTAAAAATAAACTAATGCTGTAGGCAGCTTCGGAAAATGACTTCAATGGTATTTATTGCTTTGATAGGGTCAGTGCACAGTATGTGCATGTTGCCTTTTAAACATATGTTTCAGGCAAAGAATCAAAGCTAATTTCAGTGTGTGAAAAGCAAGCAGATTTCATTACTGATTGTGACTTTAACTTCAAAATGATAAGGATGCTGGATGTAGGTTCTCAAAACTGAATGTCCAAATGGGAATTTATGATGTAGAACTTCAGCTTTATCATCCATGGGCTTCAATACAGAAAGAAGAAAGAAATTTTCTGCTAGCAGGAATCTCACAGTTAACCCATAAACCAGCTGCCTATTTTTCCCTCTCCTCTAATTCTCCCTCCAGCTATTTCCTCTCCATAACGTGTTAAAGCAAGAATGGCCATTGGCACTAACCATTTTTGGCATCCAAGTAGTGGATATGAAAGATATCTGAATTTTTTTTTTTCCACCACCACAATGCAACCCCACTTTGACTCTTTGCAGAAGTGTCAGCAGAATTCGTAACAACCTCAATACAATCTGAGTCGCAAAGTGCAATAAAAGGTCTGCTACTAAGTCTCTTTTTTATTTCTTTTTTTTTTTTTTTTAATGAGGATTCCTCTCATATTATTACATCAGATCTAGTTCCCAACTTCAGGCAGCCACCTGTAATAACCTTTCCTACAAGGTATACGGAAGGAGGTAGACCTGTAGAATTATTAAAAGGCTGCAGGCATAAGCATCAACAAGCGAATGATGTAGGATTTTATCCAATGTTTCACACAAAAGAGATTATTACTAGTGGTAAGAGCCAGAAGGTGTAAATCCAGTAGCCTAAAGATAGGTATCTTACTCAGGATTAGACGCCTTAAGTAACCACATATTCTGCAACATACTTTGAGTATGTATTAAACTTTGAAAGCAAATGTAGCTCATCCACTACTGAAGAAAAAGCACTTAGATATCTGTAAAAGTGCTTAAATGTATATATTAACATGTATAAAAATCCCTATACACATTAAATTAGGAAGAAGCACATGTGTATACATGCTTACGTACACTCCTGAATCAAGAGCCAAAAGAGCCTAATTTGCACACGGGGTAAGCAACACCTCTTCACTTTGAGATAAAGAAAAGGGCAAGATTTTGAAAATAATCAAGTCATTTTTAAATACTCCTGAGCACAGATACAGATGTGCATGCACTATTTTGTTAGGCTTTGCCCAGGTCTGTTTAAGTACACCACACTCCCCTAGGTTCAAATGACACCTTTGAAACAACTGAAGCAGTAAATCATGCCTCTTTATTATCATCTCAACAAGAATGATAACAACCTCCTCTGCTTGGTGAAATACCCATGGGAATTTCACCCGATTACATGAGGATAACGTATCTTTCATGACTTTAGCTGGCTGTCTACCGTTTCCATTGTATACTTGGTAGCCCGTCACAAAGGACACAATCCACTGAAGGAAAATGTATAGACAGGGGGTTAGCCATTTCAAGAGTGGAGAAAGGGAGGTAGAAATCGAAGGAAGAAAGGGAAGGATGACACAGTGCAATTGCTCAGCTTAGTAGCACAGCTGCTTAAACAACTGAATAGCAATCAATGGGTTAGTATTCAATCCAAGTTTAGATCACACTGAAATCTATTAGAATACTGCATATAATGAATGACTCTTACTTATTTGGTATTCTATCTTGGAATTAATCAGCTCAGTTGTTATGCAGAAGAAAAAAAAAGAATTAAAAAAAAATATCAGTTGGTAGACAGGCCCAAAAACAAGAAAAACAACCACCTTGATTTCCCTGGTGGTTAACAGCCTGACAGTACTCAACAACACATGATGAAATTGTACACTGTGAGAAACAATGCAAGTTAGAGGTTTCTCGGCTGTTGGGGCAACAGCCTGGTTTGTGTGTATGTGCAGCCACCCCATCCCCTCCCTTTCAGGCTTTCACGCAGTACTCATAGGGTTGTACCATCTGCTGGAGCACAATTCAGAGGTAGCTTTAAAGTGATGATAGCTCTGGGAAATGATAATCACTGGGTCATAGAAAGCTGTACTGCAGCATATAAATAAGATAACTGAAAGTGCTGAGCAGGGCATGTTTGCATTATGAAATGTATTTTCCTTTTTCCTGTACAAAACCTGTCTTGAAAGCGTGGGGAATGCAGCAGGATTGAAAACCAGAAGGAAAGCAACACTGCCCCAGAAGCTGCACAAAGGAGGAGGGGGATGGAGGAATGATAAGCTGTAGTATTATTGACTGAGGAATGATAAAAGAGGAAGGAATTCAACAGTTACATCTATTTCACTTGCAATGGAATGAGATCAAAGGCTTACTTTCACATTAGCCCAGAATAATGCATACTCTATAAATGATGCAAAGCTAGGCCACATTCCCAAGATGTGACAATGCCTCAAGATGCCCCTCTGCTAAGTTCAGGTCAAGGCAACAGGCTCCTGCATATGAAATTCTTTTTCAAAAGACACAAACATAGCTAAACCATTGGGCATGGAGATGGACAACGTTCAGGACAGGCATGATGTCCTCCGTTGGCTGCTACATTTCCGTAGATGGTATTGTAAATTCAGACAATTTTCATTGTCTGTACCCTGTACTTGCAGGGTTTTTCACAATTGCTGCTGGTCTTTCAAAGCACCCAAACTGGTCCACTCAAGCACAAAGAGAAGGTCAGGCTAAGAAAAGGGATTTTGTTTTATTTATAAAACAAGAATCAGAGAGGAAAGCATCAGAATACACTCAACTCAAATTCCAGAGGTGTGTCTCAGTCCCAATTCTGCAATAGCAACCTCTGTGACCTTGATCAGCTCATCTGGGACAGTTCCTCTAATGACTACAGATCAAGAACAACACTAAATGGTTCTTAAAACTTCAGGATTAATTTTTCGTGAGATACATTTGTCAAAGCCACCTAGAGATTCAGATCAGTACTGGTTGTACCTTGGTTCCTGGGGGATCCAGGTATTGTGGTTATCTTTAAAAAAACCACTATCACACCACATCCATATTTAAATTCCTTTAAGAAATCTTAACCTCTGGGACTCTGCTTTCCATTAGTTAAACGGAGACGAATAATTATTTTCCCTCACCTTTCACGGTTTGGTTAGTGCAGGGATGCGTTGCCATACCAACAGCAATCCAGCCTGGCAGTAGGACAGGGATGGAAGTGTGGAGGTACAGACATCCCAGGCCAAGCAAAAAAATGCTCCTCTCTGTCCTTCCCTCCCTCCCTTCCTCCCTCCCTCCCTCTCCCTGGAAGAGAAGCAGTTTCTCTTTGTGAGAGAGCACAAAGGGGAAGAAAGAAAAGGAATTGTCCATCAGGCTCAGCAGAGCCTCAGGGGCTTTCAGCAGAGGATGCCACAGCCTGTGAGGAAAGCAAGGCGCACTGAAGGCTGGTTTTAAAAGGACAGTTCAACCCCAGCTACACTGAACTGCCTCCAGCAGTCCCCAGCCTGAAAGGAACATGTGGCACTGAAAAACTCACTGACATCTTCCTGTGTTCTGCTTTCCACAGGCAGGCACAGCTTCGGACTAAGGAGGAGAGCAGAGCCCCCACTATGCACAGGGCACCCTTTGCTCAGTGATAGGATGAGGGAAAATGGTTTTAAATTGAAAGAGGGAAGATATTAGGAAGAAAGTCTTTACTGTGAGGGTGGTGAGACACTGGAACAGGTTGCCCAGACAAGCTGTGGATGCCCCATCCCTGGAAGTGTTCAAGGCCAGGCTGGATGGGGCTTTGAGCAACCTGCTCTAGTGGGAAGTGTCCCTGCTCAGGTTGGGGTGGGTTGGAACTCGAAGCGGGAGTTGGAACTCGAAGATCTTTAAGGTCCCTTCCAACCCAAACCATTCTATGATTCTATCCTGCCACCCTGGATGCACCACCAGCAGCCAAATCTTCACCCACCGGGAGCATGTGGGGAGGCACTGCCAACCTGGTGGGTCTTCTGTGTCCTTTCCTGTGTGCCAAAACCATCAGCTGATCTGCAAATCTTACTTCAGGGAAGATGTAACAGATACATCCATTTCCTGCCAGAGGCTATAAATCCTCTAGATTCAAACAGGGGCTCTAGCCAGACCTGGAGGGAAATAAACTATGTATCCCAATGCCAAACCTGCATCCCATCCAGGACACTCTTCTCAAGACATCTGAACCAAATAAGGACTGGCAATAAGCACAGGGAACAAGGTGCTTATAAGAGGAGACCAGAAAGAATACAGCAGCCACAAAAATGGCTTAACTTTAGGGCAGACACAATTTTTGTGTTTATATTTATATATGTGTGTGTGTATGTACAATAATTAATGATATAGAAGAAATAAAATAGGAACTTCCAGTCACCTTTTCTCACAGTATAAGAGGAGAATGAGTGTAAACTCAAGCAATTCAAAACCACTACAGAGCTATCACACAACACAGCCGTAAGGTACTCCAGACCACACAATCCCACTGAGACCACATGTTCTACCATACTCACAGAGAACCTTGAATATCTAGAGGTACAATTATCTATTAAAACTAAACAAGTCCCAGGGAAATGCAAAAGCATTTGGGATGCAGGAGGATAGGAAAACTTCGGTTCATCAGAATGAAAGACAAGTCATCTGTGAACTGAGGAATCTTCAAGAAAATGCTGGGGCATCAAGAGGTGTTGACGTGAATTTGCCACGAGAAAGACAGTCTTTATGGGACTGAGCCTGTATTGGCCTTTGGAGACAGAGATGCCAAACAGGGTAGCATCGAACAGCAAAGAGAGAAGAAAAAAAGATAACGGGTGATATTAGGACTATCCTGAAGTTTAGGGCCCTCCCCTACCTATGACAGGCTCTTCAGTGATTTTGCACTGATAAGTAATCTGGTAAGTACTTTTTTCATAAATAAAACCATAAACCACTGTACCCAACATGCAACTCTACACAGAGCACTCAGGGATCAGCTCCTCTCTGAGCTGAGCCCAGCTGCGCAAGCCAGGGAGAAAGGCTTCTTCCTACTTACAGAGGTCAGTGCTGAAATAACCCCCTCCTGCTTATTAAAGTCAAACCCAAAAGCAAAATTCTGTCCATAACAGGTCACCCTATCTTGTGGCCAATGTGACACAAGCACAGAAACTATGTCTTCCCTGGGCTGATAGCCCCAGCCTATGCTCAAGCTGTCATTGGGGTCTTTGGCCCTACACGATTAATTCATCCTCGCTGGATAACACAGTGAGGGTTAGTTCACAGAGCAATAAAATTATATGCCTAAGTACCTTTTTGGACTGGACATGTACTCATACTTGTTCTTTATGACCTGAAGGCTTACTCCTACCCTACTCATACTCCCATCAAAGCCTCCTGGATGGGTAATATCTGCCTCTTGGGGACCTAAAGAGCTCTGATACTAATAGATTTAGCAATTCTGAGATAATTTTATTGAAATGGTTGTACCCCTTTTAGAAACTAACCTTGCTAAGAAATGTGAAGCTTGGGTATCCGGGAGCATATACACTCACTTCCAAAAATTTGTCATGAACAGGCAAAAAAGCTGGATTTTTTTTAAACTATGCTGCTGGCCAAGAGATTGCAGGGATGAACTAGATGAGCAGATGTAGCCCAGGCATAGGCTCCTGCTGTTCTTGGTGGAGCTATGTTTAAGTGAAATCCCTCCACCAGAAATAATGCAATGGACATCTATGACAGCATCTGGAAGCTATTCCTGGATACACTTCAACAAGAGCAAATGCATTAACAGTGGATGACTTGTATTACGGGATGAGACAGCCAAAGAGAGGTGGGAGAGCGTGGAGGCCTCAATTAGGGGGAAAGGGATATGAGATGGAAGAAAGAGCAACAGACAGCTCCACTGACAAAATGGGAAACACTGCTACAGGCCACACTGTTTGTAATCACAGTAACCTGCTAGATTTTATTTCTGTGCAGGAATTACACTGGGAACACATCTGCTACTCCCTGGACTTAAAAAATTGAATTGTTAAGTTAAAATGAGTGGGTGTAAAATATTGTTAAAATGAATGAAAATAAATGTTCTTGATCAAGCACCATTATCAAGAGAGATGAATGCTTAAACAACAGCCCTAGCTACATCAGGACGATTCCTCCCTCCAACTTTTCTCCTCCTTCATCATTGTGGGTTTAAAAATAATAGTTATGAAGTTTGTCTGAGAGTGGCATTAACTGCTCTTTTGTATTGATGCAAAATATAATATATTAATACTTTGTCACTGTATTTTCTTTAGCTACACATCAATTTAATGATGTACACCAGGTAATTACTTCCTTGGAAAGTCCACTAGAGTTTCTCAGCTTTTATGCCACAGAACACCAAAAGAAAGGTTATAGACCCAAACAGTTTCTGATGTAAAAGCTCATTTTTCCTGCACCTTTTCAAAGTAAAAAATGTCCTCAGGGAGGGAATAAATAGCAATTATGCTGCCAAAGGAGAGCTCCTCAGTGAAGATGGGAATCAGTTCCTCAGCATTCTCATCTCCTCGCTGCCTCACGGGTGTGCCAGAGGCACACAACACAGGAAAGGGCCACACACCCATTTGTACTAATTTCAATACAACTCCAGGTCCCATCTTCACCTCTCCAAACATCCTGGAAATTCTCTTTCTGTATAGTGCCAGGTGGCATGGTGACCTTTGCAACAAGACAGCTAGCTTTGGGCTCGAGTTTATGGCCCCACCATTATCAGCAGAAAGTGATTTCATCCTTTACAGCATCAAGGTGCAAACTGCAGCCTTCAACCTCCTACAGGGTTAATGTTTTCAGTGGGACATAACCCAGGTTGCCTAGTACTGCTTTTGGCACAACTATATTAGCCTCTTCCTGAACTACAGGCTCCTGAATTTGATTCTTACATGCTTTGCATCCTCTAAAGGCATTAAAACTGCTTCTATGCGGCCCCAAAGAAAGGTATCTGAACACAACACAAAATTCCTGATGAGGTGCAAAGCAGTGGATCTTACTTTGTATTTTATCCCTTGAAGTGATACATCCTGGTGCTCAGCTTGCCTTTTCCACGGCATGTGGTGATGACTTGGAAGGCATCCTTGGACGTTGTCTTTCTAGATGTCTGGCAAACATGTTCCACCCCAAGCAGAATTCTCCTTTTATTGACCACAGCTTTTATTGAATTATATTTGTCTGCATTATCTACTTGGTTTACTTGCTGGCTTACTGACAGATAGGGTCAAAACCATACCAGGTTCCCTTTATACTGCTGCTACAAAAAAATTACCACCATCAGTGGAAGCAGTTCTTCATTTTTACTGGTGTCAATTAAATTAATCACAACCCAAGCTGAAGGTGTGGGTGGAGAGGCACACTGCAAAGCAGTGTTTGAATGAAAACCTCTTGAGCCTTGGACGCTGTCCTTACCCAAACCCAAATCCTTGTTTGGTGGGAAGCCATAACAGGAGGCCAGCCACCTCTGATATTCCCACATGGAGACAAAGGTGTTTCACCTGCTGACCAGGAAAGAAATTTAGCTTGAAAATCTAACCAACAACTTCTGTTGGCTGATAGTGCCAGTTCCCTACACAGATAGCTCCTGTAGATACATTATAAGATCCCTGTTAAACCTGGATGTTCCAGTCCATCTGTAGGTGCCTCCGTCCTGCACAGACCCTCTTTGCAGGCTATACAGAAATGTCAACAAAGTGCTACTCCAGGTAGGAGGAACTCATCATGTACAAACTCCCGATGTTGGGCACCAGCTCAGCAGGATCCTGCAGCACCAAAGCTTGAAACACCCTGCATGAGGAACAGCACTCTCAGCTCCTCCAACAGCATTGCACAGGCAGCAGTACTATGGCTTCACCTTTGTGTCACCAGACTCAGGTTAGGTGACAGAGTCTGACCCATCTCTTCCTCCATTTCAGTTATGGACTGCATCAGCAGGTGTGTCTCACTTCTGCTTTATGCTCAAACCAGATTTGGAGTTAAATCCTCCAAGTGTCCTTCTTATGCAGTGCAACCCTCCTTTTCTGCAGCATTTAGCAGGCTGGCACTTCAACTCCCATTATGCACACCCTGCAAGGTAGGCTTCTTGCATTTACAAGAATTACAGCAACTGAAACTTCTATGCTGTCTGCTGCCAAGACATCTCAAAGTACTTTAAAGAAACATTAGAACTAAGATCACCCATCCAACAGAGGCAATAATTACCTGTTATCAGATCAAATCCAACAAAAATGTACATCTCTATAGATGTATAAATCTATCAATTATAGATAAATTGATATGTGTATATCCATACATATTATACTTTGCACAAATATATAGACTTTTGGCTGACATAGTCTCAAAAGCAAAGAGGGTATTTACTTTTGCAGGGTGAAGTGTGCCCTGATTATGACCATCATCATTTTCACAGCCGAAGACCCAGATGCCAAATGCTTTCCACCTGTGAAGCACTGACTTCTGGAATGTCATCCAAGGTCTACCACAGTAGCATGAAGAGTACTACTGAACTTCAGCAGTATCTGAAAACCAGCTTAAACCTCTCTTTTAAAAGCATCTTACGGGAAAAAAACTCATGAAATGGAGCCAAGTTTGAGCAGCTTTGTTTCTCTGTCTGAGTAATAGGCATCTTAGACTCCTAGATGTGTCTTCTTTTAGAAGTGCTGATCACTTTCAAGGCTAGGAAGCAGTTGGGAGCAATTCAGTCAGCATCTACTCTTGAAAACCACTCTCCTTATCAGCGCTCCAAGACTTGACTGGTTCTGCCTGGGCCTGGGCCAAGGTCACACCACAAGCATGGCCAAACCCCCAGATGCTGTTAGGAGAGGTTGCACCATGGTAGCTGTTGTCTGTCAAAAAGTGCCACGTAGAGCACCATTACTCTCACAGTGAAAGTGGGCCAATTCAATTTTCACTTGCCCCACTACCACAGGACAGAAATCTAGCCTGTTTAAGTATACCATTCTTAATGTTATATTACCATAAATAACAGGAGAATCAAAACAAAACGGCACTAAGGATTTTGGCTTCAGAAGAGAAAAGGTGAGGGTGCTATGAATACAGATGTGTTTACAATTCCCTTCTGAAAACCAGAGTGATGTATTTGTAGCACTTTCACAGATATATATCATCACTCCTCAGACTGGTTCTAGCTGATCCATATAATGTATGCAGAAGGCTTGGTTCTCACCAAATAGAAATAGAAAGAAAGATTTTCTGTGGGAAAATCTATTTTTTTTTCTGTGAATATTAATCATTTCAGCTTTGATAGTGAAGTGATAGGAGTGAAAAAAGCCAAGAATTCCTCCAGGGCTCCACACAGATGACTATTGTAGGAAAGACATTTGCTGGAGATAACACTGCTTAAGCTCAGAATCATTATACAGTACACAGTTAACTCCAATCAACCTGCTTGCTCCCCAAGATTTAAACAGAATTAATGTGACATCCCGGCTGAAGCTGGAACTTAGCAACTCAGAAAATAAAAGTGACAAATTAAAGCAAGTTCCATATGTGTTTTAGTCTTAAATGGCAAAAAGAGAAGCACTATGCCAGATGATAGGAGAGCAATATGGTCCCAATACACTGTTCACCCCCTTAACAGCTTTAAATAATGCCTGGTATGTTTTGCAGCAGAAAAAGTATGGGGATCACTCTAAAAATTTCCATGGGTAAGATAAAGGTTATTACCTTTTAGCCTGGAAAGTCAGAATAGATTTTGGACCAACTAGTATGTGTCACCCAAATATGTCAGTCATTTGGCAATCTTAATAGATTTCCATAACATGACAAAAATTTTCACCTTTTCAACTGAATAAAAAGTCTTCAGTGAAAAAATCAAATAAAGGAATGCCTTTATTTTCTTCACAAATGAACAGCCACTATTCTAAGCAGAAACTTATGGTCATCAAATTTTTTCTTCTAATCCTAGTTACACTATAATATTTTAAGGCTCCATGAAGGTCACAATTTTTAAAGGCAGCCTTTGCAAAAAAAAAATAAAATGGTTTGCAGTGTAAGTAGAGAAAGGAATACTACCATTCCCTTTTGAAGGGACAGGACTGTGCCACATGGAGGTTGTGAGTAAGACACCCAAGGGCATCCAGAACACCTATGGCAGAGTTGGAACAGACTGCCTGTATCAGTCTTCTTACATTGCCTTTCATGCACACTTAAACTTTAGGTGGGTAGATAACCACTGCTTTAAGAAGAAAAGATGAAAGGCTAGACAAGTGCCACCAACGGAATGTGCATTAGCCATCGGTGCGTGTCTTCTGCACACTGTGTGAGAAAGCACTAATGGATAATTGAAGATGGATGGTTAAAATGTGCACTAACAACTGACTATTGCACCTAACTGGGAGGACTAACTGCTAATGGAATAAAAGCAATATTATAAGTTACCTTAAACAAATAGTGAAATAAATTTTAAAAAATCCCCTCTGCTATAATTGATGATAAACATCCTTCCACTGTAAAAAACAACTCTAAATAGCATTATAAAGGTTTTTATCAAAACCAATTGTGCCTGTTTTCTCCTTCTACTCTTCCTTCTTCCCCATCATCATCAGTCTCATAGGTCATTCTCTCTTTCTTCTTTTACCTCACCACATTTCCTTCTCCTGCTAATTTACTGTAATAGAACAGAAGCAGCATCAGGGTTTTCCTATTCATCAGTGAATAGGTCTGAGCTATTCACCTCTGGGAATTGATGCATACTTACAATATCATCAGGAAAGCTCAGTCACAATGTTGGTTTGGGTAGTTTCTGCTCTGACAGCCCCAAACTAATAAAACAGCAATTATTAAAGCTTCAAAATATGGGACTCTTCCAAGTTTTACCTAATCTGTAATTTCCTGGGAGGTTTTAAAGAAGGGGAGAAAAAAAATCCTAAAAATGAAGAATGTTTTAGAAACTTCTAATTATCAGAATCAGTGCATTACAAGGAATAAATGCTAACAAAATGTAAGGTATAGCATAAAGAAGGATCACACGAAGGCATAATGAGACTGATAAGAGGAATCACAAAGAGAAAGAACAGTATGTTCTTACACATGTATGAAACCTTTCACTTTGAAAAAAATTACAGCCTACAGGTAAAACTCTACTACCTTGTACCAGTATGAAATTAATTTTGACCTAGTTTTTTATTTTACATTATAATACATAATATGAAATTAAAAAGTCAAAACATAAAATTTTTATCCTGCCTTTTGAAGCACCGATACATTTCATTCTAACAACATGAGGACATTTTGATATTTGTCAGAAGTTTTTGATTTGTTCTTCTTCCACCATGTCAAAATGAAACTGGATGAACCTATCAAGACTTCAAGACAGATGAAAACCGTAATGATGTTACAGTAAGTCCTCCAAAAGTGATGCTGCACAGGCAGCTGATGAAAGCAGTATGCAACAGCAGAAACAGGAACATGGCCAGGAGTCTGGCTTCCTAAGCTTCGCTATGGGCCACTTTAGCAAGTGAGCCGGACCTTATTAGATATAATCACACTGACTATGTTTATATGTACTGCATAGAATCAGTTTTAGATGAAAAATCAAACAAGGTTACAGGTAAAAAGATTGTGCCCCAGATGAAGCTTCAAGTCTTTCTGGGGCAGAAAAGCCCCAAGGCACTACCCAGAGCTATAATAAAGTTAAAGCAGCATGACAGTGCTCCATATGAAGCTCTATACTTTACATGTATATGCAACAAATATACGCTACCCCTAAGCTGCATCTCCCATAAAGAGGCATCAGGTTAAATTACATAGGTAGGCTTAGCATAAGGAATAACATCTTCTGATACACCAAAGTTCAAATAGGAGTCTGTAAAACGAAAGTATATCAAGGGATAAGAATAGTATAAAAGAGAGCAGAAGCAGAAATGATGTTGAGAAAAATTATACTCCCATCAATAAATGGTCATTAGGGTACAGGGTGAATAGTATAGTTTCCTTTCTTTACAAGTGATAGCTGTTATTTTAAGATGTTAGTACAGTAGCTTTCTTTGAGGGGAAAATAATATTTTTCTTTTACATAATACAGAAAGCAGAAGAGATTCTATGACCAAAAAGGGGTACTAAAAAGAACATTTGTATATAAGCATTCCATGAGACAAGAGGAACTTGGTATTTGTATCTTCAGAATCCAATGCTTCACCTGGTAACATTAAAAATGCGAAACGCAGAATATATACTGCAAAACTGATCATACTCCTGGCCTGGTCCGAATTCCCATTACATCACCTCTTCTCCGTTTCAAATGCATGTTTGTTTCACCTCAAGCAGGCCAACAGTTCCTCTCAGGCAGAGTTTCTTTCAAGAGACAACTCATTTTACCTCCCAGATTGCTTCCATTCCCTGGGAGCCCACTAAGCCTTCTCTGCTCTGTATCAAAATTCCTCTGCATCCCAGACAGTGACTCTTAAAGTGGAGATGACAGTCAGCCCTTTTGGCCAAGGGCAGAAATCCATGACATCCCAGTTTCCAGACTTCTCTCTTCTCTACTCCACTCTCTGCATCACAGTTACACAGTGAGACCCATCTCTGTGCTTTGGCACACTAAGAAGCATAATTTCCACCTCCAGCAATTAGTGCTTAATGAAAAAACAGCAGCCACAACAACTCCGTACCAAGATTTGAGACCATCTGTTATTGCCTTGTTAGCGTACGCTTTCTAGAGTGACCAATCTACTTCATACCAACAGTGTGGTATGCATCTGTTAAAGAAATATTTTACTGCAGAGGCTCTGGGTGGATTTCTAGTGTGGGGAAAAGATGCAAGGAAAGCCAAAATAAACACTGGCTTGATTATTTTAAGATATATCTCTTGCTCAAGACACAAGAAGGTGGAGTTACACTGGAGAATGCCTTGGGCTTGTCTTGGGAAGGCTGCTAAGAATAATTAGCATGTTTCACTTAAACTATTTTTTAAAGACCAGTGCATGCACTCCACCCTTCACTTTCCCTAAGATGCTTTTGAGCTACTACATAGACCAGCAGCAGTGGAAGGTGGGATTTGTTGACAATGCATTTGGAAAACAAAGGCACCAGCACTGTTGTGTGTCAATACTCATCCAAATGTGCCCATCTGATATTTTACTGACAGAACTGAAAATATGTTTGAATTTCAAACTTGTCGAGATGGCTAGGATGCAGGGATTATTTTCCCCTGAGGGCAGATAAACAAGACGGATGGGCTAAACTCCGAATCGCCTAATGATCAAAATGCAAGGTAAGCTGTCATAGAGAAGGCTCTTCTCATCCTTGCTGACAGCATGCATTCTGCTGAATTATTTCTAGTCTTTCTGATTAATGGGCTTAGTGACTAATTAGTTCATGAATCTTGCTCACAAACGGCACTTTGATAGCTGCCTAATGCTCGCTTTGAGAGAAAGACCTCACTGATGTCAGCTGGAGATGTGCTCTTCAACAAAACCTGCCCCTGGACAATCCCACACCTGAGAATGGGTGCACAGATGCAGCCTGGCCCTTATGGAGGAGTTTCATCCCTGGCTGGGACTTCAGATCCATGTTGCCTCACAGGGCAGGAGAAAGAGGGGACACAGCCAGTCTTTCTCCCCAGTTTGAGAGTGGTCATGTCTCTGGCCTTGTGTCACTCCTGTGACTGCAATGTGGAGCAAACACATTTCTGTACAGCAGAACACCTTCCTTACATGCAGAATCCATTGAGACAGTAATGTCCTCTCTTGTGAAAGGCAAGATCAGTGCATTTTGGAAGAGGCATAAGGTGCTCCTAGCACTGTGGCATACTAGGAGCACCACTGAGACATAACTGCTCCATTGCTGCCTCCGGAGGGAATGAGACCAATCAATCTCAGTCACCAGCCAAGAAGGCAGGAAGAACCAGCACCACAGCAGCACCACACTGCCCTCCAACAAGACAAAAAGGGAACACATCAGGCCTAGAGAATTGTCTGCTTGTCAAACCAACTATGTGGTTATAACAGAAGTAAGCTGGGCTCTTTGGCTAATACTTTGAATAAAATCTCATTAAAGGGACAATTATTCCATTACTCCCAGTTTCTGCTTTCTTCCCAGCCTGGGACAGCACTAGAATCTGTCCATCTTGTTGCTATGTCAGGACAACATCTTATACATATTTTTAGATCTCTACAAATGCTCCCACACACCAAATGTTGTGGTCAGAACCAATATGTATGGCAAAGAACACAGAGGCTTTGGCTTTATAGCTCTTCCAAAACCCCAGAAGTGTGTTGGGATTCTGTCTTAACCCATCACATTTGTTTTCTGGACAGGGATTCAGCTTGAAGACATATCAAGGTACTCCAATACTAAGAAGAACTTGCTCTACTACATTGAGAAAAATTGTCTTGTTTGAATTGTTTGACCTGATGAACATGAATAGAAAATTTAGATAATGACCATAGCCACTTTTTGAACTCTTCCTCCACTTAGAGAATACTAGTAGCACTTGGTCAATGCCCCATAATGTACTCATTTTGAGTTGTGCCTCTGGCCCTGAGCTCTGTGTGTGCACAGCTAAGAAGCTCTTAGAATGTTTCCTGTAGTAATAGCACCCATATGCCCAGAAGGACTTCTCCACCCCGAGTAAAATGTGGGTATTACTTGAGGACGGTGCCAAGATGTTGCAGACTTATCTCCAGCACCATTGCTTTGAGATCCAAGATTTATTTCCTCACAGGACTCCTAGCATTTGGTTCTGAAAACATGTTTCTGGATGAAATATCTTGTGGAGTCACACATGAGCAGAACAGAGTGAAAGCAGCACAGAATTCTGCATAAAATTCTGCATAAAATAAATCAGACTTTCTCTAAT
Source organism: Scolopax mira (assembly GCA_004320125.1). NCBI lineage: Eukaryota > Metazoa > Chordata > Aves > Charadriiformes > Scolopacidae > Scolopax > Scolopax mira. The sequence goes on from BJBW01006488.1 coordinate 49,829, forward strand.
TAACACCAATTAGGTTGAAATGGGTTACACAAACTGGAAAGGCCAAACCTTGTGCATTTTCTCAGCCCTGTGGTCCAGCACCCACATACTTAATCCATCTGTAACTGAGGCCCAGCACTGATCTCCCACATTTAACTAGCTGTAAAATACTGGTTTAACATTAAGACGGACACTTCCTTTCCCACCTTTCTCTCCCTCAGGTAATATAAAAGCAGACTGAAACTTGGGAGAGGTTTGCATCCCATGGCGCTACTTCTTCATGTGAGGACTTATCTTCTGGGGACCACCTCAGACAGTCCAGACAGCACAGACTGTCCTGAACTCTCACTTTGTAGTCACACAGTTATCAGCAAGTCTGCTAAGCAATAGCACTTTTACCACCTCGCCACAACCTGAGTATTATCTATGCCAATATTTGAACTTCTGACCTCAGTGCTGTTTTCAAACAGGCAAGTGCAAAAAATCCTACAGCTGACATACAACTTGATCCCTCCCCTTCTTCTGCTCAAATGACAAAAAGACAGGCATAGCCTTGGCCATATGCTACACAACTGGCAAAATCTAGCCCTCCAAAGCAGCCTCTATGACTCTGATCTTCCATTTTCTTCATAAGTAGGAAGAAAAAACTGCTCATGAACATTCAGTCCAGAATGCTCTAGAGCTCAAGAGAGAGTTCAGGAAAAAGAAAAAGAAAAGGAAACAATAACAGTTGTGCAGCCTCCATCACAGCAACCCTACCAGGTGCCGCCTTTGCTGCTTTTGTGCCTGTGCACCTGAGTAGCCGTATCAGCTCTTGATACCAAATTTCATGCAAGTTAACTTCCCCTTTGTGGTCTGCAAGTCCTCCTGGCTCCTACCTGTGGCACACAAAGACTGTGGAGAGGAACCATTCTGACTGCCCCAGAAGATACCACCCACTCCAAGTAAATAACGAGGTATGTCCAGCGCATTTAAGAGAAGGACAGTCTGTGCAAAAAGACTGTAGCCAACTATCAGCTAGCCAACAACCTGTCTGCACTTGCAAAAAAAAAGGCCAAAGCAAAGCTCAACTCAAAGGTGTTTTCCAGCACTCAAATCCAGATAGAAAACTCTGCAAGCTTGTTGAAGACGAGTTCTGCTGAAGAAGAGTTTTGGAGAAGAAACTCTTCTCCAGCTCAGAGAATTAGAGATTGGTAGAGATATGCATTATTCAGCTCAGTTCTGTTCCGATGACTTGTTCAGCTCAGCGGCTGTATTGCAGAAGGTAAACAGGTTTCTACCCATAATCTTGTTGTCTCTGAGCAGCAATCCATCTGTCTCTCATTTATAGTATCGTCTAGTGGTGTGTCTTCTTACCCAGGTGACACCCCCTTCAGATACTATTTTAATACCATTGAAGACAGACGAAACCCCAGATTTGCCTAAGCAAATTTAAAAGAGCTATTTAAAGATAAAGATGCAGCAAAGCTGAAGCTAATACAGTAAAGATTTCCTAGGAGGCTTCCTAAACGGAGAAATTACTGAGAAAGAAAATAATTCACCAGAAAGCACTACCAAATAAAATGAAGTATAGCAGTTTCTAGTTAGGATACTATAGTAAAAGATATATGCATATAAAGATATCTTGGTATTGTAAATATCATTCCTAAGAGGCTTCAGTCTACTACTGAAAGATTTAAGTCTGAGTCTAGTCTTTGATAAAAATATCTAATGCTCAATTTAGAAACTGCTCACATGCCTGGTGCTGCTTTTCTGCACCCAGAAGACAGAAAAGTCCATACCCCATGAGATATAGATGCTAGGAAGCAGTTAATGGGACAACCACTGGAAACTCAAAAGCCCAGTGCCATGATCTGGTAATCTATGTACAATGGGTCAGTTTTGAATACTCTGTTGTGAAAGTAGGGGTTATTTGCTCTCTCTTTAAATAGATAATTACCCATGCCATTCAGATAGAGCCTCTTGCACAAAGAAATTATTACTGTTGAGATGAACCAGTTTTTCAAGTCTAACAAACAGATCAGCTCCTGGGGGTGTATGGATTGTCTCATTTAGTAACCAAGAGTTCCCTAGACAAAGAGGACCTACAGCCATAAAAACATACTGGTTCTCATTGGCCATTTTAGATTAAGAGTGAAAAGGCAAAAGCAAAAATTGAATTCAGGAATATGAGGAGACTACAGACTCTGGAGGTAGGGTATGTACAAGGATATTGAGGAAGAAGAAAGATCCCGGACTGATTAAAAAGGTCTGATCAAAGCCCAAAGAACACTCAGAGCAATGCCAAAAGTGGAGCAAGGTTAAGCATATGCAGATGTTTCACTGTTCAGTCTCAATCTGTACATGACCTCTTGGACTATCTGAAGCAGGGAGTAAATGTCTCTAAAAGGCTTTGGGACGCCTACTTGTTACAAGCCTGAAAAGGTAATCAGTAAATCAAAACCGCATGCAAAGGCAGAGCACTGGGAGTGAATGTGCTTAAGCGATGCGGGTATCTCCAGATGCTAGCCCAGGTCCAAAGGCAGCTGGGGGTCCTGGCCCTATATCTGTGCAAGGAGGGGATTGATTGCCTGTATGAAGAAAGCAGAATGAAAAAGACAGCATCTACAGCCTAGTGAAAGTAAGAAAAGTGTCACAAAAGAGTGCCTCAAGATGATTGATCAAAAGACAGCAGTCACTTTTCAACTATCAGCTGGGAACCCAGGAGGGCCACCAGGCTGAGGCACAACAGCCTGGCATGAGTGGGCCACCCTATACTCAGCAATTGACCAGATCCTATCAATCCAGCACAAAATGTCCCCAGAAGAAGGTATGCAGCACATAGTGAAACCATGCTCTTCTGCCAAGTAGTCTACCACAAAAACAGGATGCCTACCCTTCCCCATTTCCACCAGTATGACTTCTCATAAAGCAGAATCAAGATTGTAAGCAAAGTCCAAAGACTGCTTCCTTGGTCTCCAGAGCCCCAGGTACCTAGCAGATTGCTTGGTGCACAAATATTTCCTATTTTGGGGGACTCAATCATACTCCCAGGGACATCCCCGGCCTGCAAGGCAGAAACACCTGCAGATCAAATAAGTAGATGGGCAAAAACCCTGCCTCAGCTTCCCTATGGCAAGAATGTTTCTCTGACTTTGCCACTGCTGGCACAAGCAAACAGTGCAGGGATCAATATGGAAGTGTGTTTAAAACTCTACACCAAGTCGCTTGTGAATTTTTCTCTTTGGAAAGAAAGATAGATAACTTACCACAATGAGTTCTAATCACATAACTTAATGTACGTCTGGAAGATAGCAGAGAGATAAAGAGCAGCACGTAAAAAACAGAGTAAGGCAAACCTCTCTGGTGTTTGTTCACTCTGTCCTTTATCTGTCTTGCCTCTGCTGAATGCAAGCTCTCAGGTACAGAGGATGTCTAATAGTCTCCATCTGTGCAGCACCTTGCACAATAGAGGGAAATTTCAATCAGAGCCTCTAGGCATTCAAGCAAGACAAGCAGTTGATACCAAGTGAAAAATCAGTGAAATATCAATTATTATTTCCATAGAAATCTCATGGAGGGAGGTGGGGATACTTTGAACAGACCATATGCATGCAGTCATAGATGTTAATAACTCATCTACTGCAAACTTTCTTCACTTTAAACACTGTTAAATGAATTGGAAATAAAAAAACAGATAGATGGGTCATGTTATGGTGCACAGCTTGTGAGATAACACACTAACACAGAAACTAGCCAAGACATTGAAAAAGACTACATCGGCTTCTGTCAAACTTAAGCCGTCATAAAAATCATCCAATTTTCAGAAGACTCATCCTTCCTTCAAATAGTAGATACCTTGAGAAGACTTCAAGTATTTTTAGATCAAGATCCTCTCACATCTGCAGACTCTTCTGGAAATATTTTAGATCCTTCATTTTCAGTGCTCCAGACATAAGGAGAAAACCTGAAGCATAATTCTATTAATAAAAAAACTCAGGACTATTTTTATTTACAGACAACTATTTAGAAAGATTCATACAATGGTCAGGACAGATCATTATTTGCAAACATTTATCTGTAGTTTATTCTAAGTACACACCAAGGACAGACAGCTCTTAATACTTACCAATCAAAGAATTGTCTTGCTAACAGAGGACGCAACCTCTGATGAAATATGGGTTGGAAATCAGTGAGATGTGCATTTTAACTTTTAGGCAAAAATAGAAGGGTAGAATTGGTGCACCACATAAATGTTTTTGGGGAGAAGTAGACCAGAATTTCCCATAAATGAGACTCCACCACTTGGAGTCATTACAGGAAGGTCTTTCCAAAAGCTACACTCTCTGCATCAGCCTCTTCTGAATCAAACCTGAGTCTGAAATCACAAGACAATACTGCCTGACCAGTTCTATGAAGGAGGGCAAACTAAGTAAGTCTACAGTCTACTTACAGTCTACAGTAAGTCTATTGTTAAGAGACAATAAGGGTGAGACTTGACAGAGCAAGATTTTCCAGACTTCAAGAAGAGAAAGACTAGAGGAAAAAAAATGCAAGAAAATTCTTTCTTCAAACTATCTTAATCAAAACCACATTTGTGTTTCATGTGGGCTTCACATCACACTAATGTAGCCAAATGTAGCAAGAGAAGCCACTGAGATAGATATCAAAGTCCACCCACCCAAAGTGAAGTTAAAAAACCCATGCCAAATTTTTTAATCTGGCAGTTAGACATGAGGCAAGAGAGCCTTGCACCTTAAATACTGGTACCAGCCCAGACCAAGCTACATCCAGTGAAGCAGCTGTACTATTATTGACTGTTTGCTGAAGCAGGTTGTAGGTTGTCTCGTTCAGGAGGTCCCAATCCCGGAGAGGAGGTCCAATTCTCAGTGGTGCCAGTCCCAGGACCCTGTGGAACAGGCTGCTGGAAACTGGCATAAGGGACTGAGGGGAAGGCAGTGGCAGCATCCTCGCCTGGACCTTGTCTCCTCAACAAACCAGCAGACAGATCAGGCCTCCAGAACTGCCCAGCTAATGCCTCTCATCCAAAGAAAAAATGGAGGAACTTCTTTTTTTTTCAGCTTAGAAAGAGTTATGGTTCCAAACTGTCATGATAAAAACCTCAGTGTCTTTTAATGTATTTAGAAGCAGGCTTGTACAATTCAGCTGTGATCATATCCTCTTCCAGGTGTATTACAGAAAAAAACCCAACACACAGGAGATTGCTGTACACACAAAAAGAGAGAAAGTGAAAATATCATTCATGTGTATAAAATATAGGATGCATCATTTATATCTAAACATTATTTACATCTCTACAAGCTACTAAGTATTATTGTTTAAAAAACATTTAAAATATTTGAATGTAAATAGCCTGAACTGCAGAAAACCAAGGTTTTCTAATGTCTAATTGTTAAATAAAGCATTTCAGAACATGACTGAGGTATAATATCTTCTCTCACAAAGGCTGTGTATTAAATTCCTCACTGGCAAAGGAATTTTTATGGAAGGTTAATGCTTCCTGTAACATTTATCCTGGATAGTGTGGCTTCTCAAATAATTTTGTGGGCTTTATTTCCTGCACTGTTATAAAGCTTTATCTTCACTGTAATAGCTTTACAAATACCACATCTTCTGCCAATACAAAGGCAGAAGTTATTTCTCAGTCACACCACACAGGTTAATTAAACACAAACCCCAAGTTAAAATAACATGCAGAGTGGACATAAAATCCAGAAAGCAAAGAGATAGCGAGTTGAGGTCGTCATACCTGATGCCACATAAATGTACCCAGACAAAACACTACTCCCCATTACACCAGCTAAATCTGAAACAACTGCCTTTCAGCCTGGCACCCACTGTCCTCTTGTGTGCCACAAAACAGGTATTTGCTCACCTGCACTGAAGAGCAGACACTGGCACAAAACAAATACTGGGGGCTGGGGCTCTCCAGACACTGCAGAGCACTCTGGCCCAGACTCACCAGGCACATAACTAGTGAAAGGGGGCGTCTGCAAGCTCCTAGCCAGAAAACAGGTATAAACGGCAAAATAACATCAATTGCATTAATTGGGGATTCGGTTGTTGTGTGGCATGCTCAGCTGGCATGCTGAGGTGTCAGACAGGGCTGTAGCAGAAGAGCAACTAAGAGTAGAGTGTAAAACATAGCAAGAAATGCACATGCAGCTTCATGTCATACCCTCATGCTAGCTGCTCTTGGAAGTTAGGTAGACTTTTAAGCATACTGGCATTTTAGCAGAGAGACCAGCAACACTGGTTGGCCATTGCCTGTGACATATGAGACACAAACCACAGGACATGTTACTCCAAGACACAGTTATGCCAGTAACTGCATGCCTCACCTGACACCACAGGGCAACGTGGTGGGACAGGCACACCTGCAGTGGGCAGTGATGAATGTACCAAGCCACAGAGGCATTTTTTTGGTCATGTGAAATGAAAAGACTTGCAGGAAACATCTTCACAAGTTTCGGTTAACAAAAAAAAAACAGTAAATCATGTAAAATGGCACACATTCACACATCCACAAAAGTACTTGTGTTTGAAAGCTGGCCTTCTTGATTCTTTCCACATACATTCAGCTCTCTCATCAGCACAGTGACTGTCCTGGTACACACTCCTCCAAACTGGCTAGTCCATCAGGTCATTAGTTATGTCCTAATGACAGTCCCACCAACAAGAGGCTCTATGGGTGGGACGCCCTGCCTTCTCAAACCTATGTAATGGATGCCAAGTCTAAACGTATTGTGCCACCATCATAAAACATTTTCAGAGGCACAAATTCAGTCATGTTGTGGTAAGGGGCTATAGTCAAGAATAGTAGAACCCATTCAGAGATCTGGAGACAGCCCAGCAGCGATGCCAGCAAGGGACTGGCATCATCAGGTCTTAGATGGTTCACTAGGTCTCATCTGTTTCAGGATCCTGGTGGGAGAGATGTCAACAAACTGCTGAGGTATACTGACGAAGCACTTCCCTGATAGTTCAGGTTGTGGGGCAAGGGCCGGTTCAGCCTGGAGCACAGATGGCTTCAAGGTATCTGAAAGCATCACGGTGACTACTGGGAAAGGATTGATGAAACAGGGACAGGCTCCTTCCAGCAGTGCCACATAGGAGGGTGAAAGACAGCAGCATCAACAGTTTCAACTAGAAAGGCTCAGCTTGGAAATAAAGACATATTTCTTTCCCTGAGGATGCACAGGCAGTGGAGGAGGTTGCCCAGAGAGGCTGCGCTGCCTCCATCTTTGGAAGCCTTCAAGACCCAGCTGGATAAAACTGTGAGCACCATTATCTAATCTCACAGCTGAGCCTACTTTGAGCAAGTTTGGACTACAGACCTCCCTAGGTCCCTTCCAGGCTGAATCATCCTATGATCTCACGCTATAAATTTCAATAGAAATATAAAAATATATACATATTGTTTATGCACACACAAATACCTATGTCCACGTGTACATATGCAGTACTGCACTGTAGTAAAACACCACCTCCTCCAGCTATCACTAAGGAAGTCACTGTGCAAGTTTTTTTGTTTGTTTTTTGTTTTTTTTTTTTTAATAGATATTGCAACATATGTTGGTTTTGAAAGAGATTTGATATAAAAATTTTCCTCCCTTCTTTCAGCTGACATACATACCTATCCTCTGCTCTTACTATACAGAATTTTCCTAGAGTTTGGGAGACTTACAAAGAAAGACTGAAGAAGTCAGGAGAGCACAGAAAGGTAACTAATTGCCCTGCGGACATGACTGACCAGCTACCATACATACATACATACATACATACATTATACAGGATGTAGTGACCTCTTGTACATATAGGATAGTCGGCAAGTGAAATTTACATGTGAGGTCTGATATCAGAGCATAGCCTCAGATCTCTAGGGAAAAAATACCTGTTAAAATTTCTTTCCAGTTTATGTCTTTCATCAGAAAAGGCAAAAATAACTAAAGAAACCAAACAACTCACGAACAAAAAAACTCCAAACATGAGAAAATACAAATCGCTCCTTAGTTACCCACACGCTGTGCTACAGAAGTCTTGATTCAGGGCAGAATTAGCCCCACTAACAGCTATCATAAAAGTGGAATCATTGCACCCTACATGCAATTGGATTTGATGACAAACCTTGCTGTCTCTTATCTTGCTTATTTTTCCTGCTGTGGAAGTTTCTGAATAGCTTCACTACAGTGCAGGTTAGAAGGTGACTCACTGGACCAATAGCCTAGTAAGGACATATTGCTTCTCATCAGGTTGCATTCCTAAAATTTATCAATTTCAATCAAGTTTTCCCTCATATTCTAAAGAATTAGACTTTTGTTGGAAGGGGGTGAAGAACAAAGCAAAAGAAACTTCTCTATAATTTTGTAAAAGATCACCACTGGCAGAAGATTTTTCCAGAAAATTTGCTTTAATCCCGACTTTCTTTTAAATCAAGACGTCATTCTGGGAAGAGCTCGGTTATGACCCAGTTTCAACAAACAGTACAGCAACCTGGGCTCATCTAGGTTAAATGCTAAGAGGGTCATTGTGTTGAAAGTAAAATGACACGGTGCAACCATGAGTAATGCCATGTGTTGCACCAGAAGCAGCACAAATGAGCTTACAGTAAGACAAACAGGTGCTGGGTAAAGAGGTGTTGTGATCTGTCTCCTTCAGCAGTACTGAAGACCTGAAGGTAAAGGAGGAGGGGGCACCTACCAGGGTTACTACAAAGTCGGCTTTACTGCTACCGCCTTTATGACAACAATATAAAGTAACTCCCACAACACAGTGAAGATAAGCTCTTTAAAGAAAATATAAAAGCATTAGCTTGGCAATTCATCCGAACCTCATCATGCATCGTAGACATTTTTGAAGTTTAACAAAGGAAAGCACATCATTAAAGAATACTGCTCTATCACCATTCTTATGCAAATCCCTTCAGACAGTTGGGTGGAAAATTCCATCTAACACGCAGTGAGAAATAAATGTTGCAGGGTGGAAATTTCAGCTATACCGAGTGCATCTATCACTTGTATAATCCAAACTACTGTATGTGCCCTGACTACAGAATTAGTATTGATCCATTCACCATGTAAACATCAAGTACTTTCTATTATTACTTGAAATAGCATGCTATCACAATTTCTATTTCCTCCCTCTATCTTAAATAGAAGTATTGCACATTAGCTCTTCCCTTCATGTACTTTTTTGCACAGCTATCTAACTACAGTGTTCAAGGCTGTGCTGGGTTTCCTGCAGACATCTGCAGTATTACCATCAAAGAACTTTATTTTCAAGTCATCTCTGATGGAAGGCAATACAACTTTCATTTACACAGAAACCTGTTACTGTGGCTTCTCTTGGTAAAATACACAGGGTCCTTTGTTTTAAGATCTCTGTTGTGACTACCATTACGAATGACTACATCAAACAGCTTTCCCCAATGTTACTGACACCCCTCTCATGAGTATCACTAAGATAAGAGTGGATTGCAAGAGTCTGATAGCTATGTCATCTGAGCACACACAAGTGCGAAAAAAAAATCATGATCTCCACCTCATCTGTCTCAACAAAAAAGCTGATCTTCTTTGGAAAGTGCTGGGAGAGCTTAGAAGCATAACATGTTTCACTTGTTAGAATCCTGCTTTGTCTCTGAGTATGGTGAAAAATTTAAAATGGACAGTTAAGGGCTTGTCTCCAGAAAAATTCTTAAAATTTTAGACTTGAGAGTTGGCCATAAAATCTGGAGACTTAGCAAAGCAGCAATGCTGCCTTTCAGCTGTGTGGTACTGGATGCACATGAACTGTTTCTCCAGTACACCACAACCCATGCATTTTGCATTCTGAGTGCTGGGTCACACCATCAGCATCATTTCTCTTATTATTCAGTGCAAAATGAAGCATTTTCAGCCCATAGAACTGCTGCAGTCAGACGATAATTTGCTTCAAAGATAATTTATAAATTCCAATGGAAACCTCTTCCCCAAAGAACTACAGAACTTCAGTATCCACATCTTCCTGCAACCCCAGTGGAAGTTGAGCCTCCAGCTCTCTCAATAGTTTGAAAATCCCCATATACAGCTTCTGAAAACATTCACACTTCCCTCCCTCCATTTTGCATTGGCGTTCCCAATGCATCCTCGTGAAACTTCAAGCCCAGTTCAAGCTGCTGCAAAAATAGAAATGCTGCAACACCTTATCCAGACAAATCCTATAAGAACGAGGATTCTTCCAGTAGCTGAAAAGAAAGCACATTCTGTAGGCCAACAAGGAGGGATTACAGTTGAGAACATTTCATTGATAATGCCCTGCTGCCTCTTTCTGGAGCCATTGATTCAAGTCCCTGTCTGAGCTCAAACACTGTGCGTCAGATGACTGAGATCATGTCTCCATGGCAGCCAGACCCCAAGCCATTTAAAGCTTTAAATGTCAAAAGAGACTTCATGGATTGCATTAGGGAGTCCTGCAGCCTCCAGGGAGAAGTGCCAAATGTTGCCTAGGGTAAATCCCAGTGCCTCCATTTACCTCTCTAAATTGAGAGTGGTGATAAAGACCTCATGTAGTACTTCCAAAAAGATCCACTGATGAAAATGAGACCTGGAAGGGAAAGTAGCACATGCAACAGCCAGTGGTCTTTTCTGCTCGATGGACGCAAGAAAAAGTATAGTCTGCTGCCACTGTCCAAAGCACTGGGTAACTATTCATCTATGCCTGTCCCTGGTCACAAAGAGCAACCAAAAGCAAAAGCCACCAGCCATGACCATGTGAGCACTCTGCGCTGGGCAATCTTCTACTCCATGTAGACAAGGAAGTAGAACCCATTTGCTTAGACAAGCATTTTTTTAGACAAGCATTCACTGCAGAAGCACCTGTGCTTCTCTGCTCTCCACCTGCCACCCATGATGGCAGCACAACCCCATAAAGTGTCCACATAAGGTGTGCTTCCTATCTACCACACAGCTGTGGTGCGGGCTATTATGAAATGCTCACTGTTTCATCTGCCTAAATTCAGAAGGACCAAGAGGCCTAATAAGCATATGGATCGCAAAGCCCCTCATCGCCCCATCTTCTCTAGACACTGAGGATGGCAGGACGCTTTATTTCCAGGAGAAGAAGAGTGCATCTTACAGATCTCCCCCTCAGAAGACAGCGCAATAAAGCCTTCAGCCTCAGAGGTCACGCTGGCTCTTCTCACCACATTTCAGACACAGGCTACCTGATGCTGCAGCACACCGGTGTGTCAGCTGCAATCAAAATTCCAGCAGCTCTGAGCCCAGAAAACATCTGGGCAATCTCAAGCCATTTAACAGTGATGGCAGACGGGACGGAGGAGGTGCCCAGGCACCTCCCATTACAAGCAGCAGACCTGCAGCCCCTCCCTGAGAGACCCACGCAGAAAACAAAGGAGCCAGATGGTAAATGAGCATGGTTTAGACATCATTCTTTTCGACATTACTGGAGTGGTAATGATTTATGCCAGTTGATAATCTGACCACCGGGTGTTGGGATGCTGGGGGGGGAACAATTCTCCCCTCAGAAGAAAGTAATCAGAAAGCTCTGCTGATGGGGAATCATGTAAACTTCAGGCATGTTTCTTATTGTTTATAAAGCATCGTATAGGTCTGTGGTCCCAAGGAACTGCTGACAGCCATCTTCTGAGAGCAATTCTTTTGATATGAACCATGCAAGAGAAAAGCCTCTTTCCTCAAAAAACAAATAAACCAGGTGCCTGGATGCACCAGGGGTTATCAGAGAAAAACCCCAACAGGAAGATAGAAGACTGCCTCCAACTTCTGTCTGATATAGAAATGTCTAGGACTCGACATGAGCATCTCTTCTTCAGCTCCTGGCTTCTCAAGTGTGTCTCAAAACCAACAAAACCAAAATGTCCTCCAGCAGTTTCTCCAGGGCCTGCTTGAGCTCTCCTCCTGTTGGGAATTTCAGATGTAAGTATTCTGTGACTTGTCAGCCAGACTTAGCTGTAGGGCTGCTACAGCAATCAGTGACCAAAGTCACAGAGAAGAAGGTGCTGACAGACCCTGAACACAAAACTGGTAACCCAGCAGCAGTACTCAGGGCAGACAGGCAGCTAAACCACTCTAAAAAGGTGAGGGTGGGATTGTCAGGTACATTGAAATTCAGTGGTAGCTGGAGAAGTACCTCCCTTTAGACTTCCTGAAAATCCCAGTCTTTGCAAAAGTGATCAGAGATTATTGTGTTATCAGCACATCACGGAAGAAGCTGGAAAGAAAGAGAGAAGAAACAGAGATGCACAAGATACCCCCAGAGATGGGGGTAAAAGCATCATCAGCTCATAGTAGATATGAATGGAGCTGTGCTTCACTGCCATGGGAAAACTGACAGCAAGGATATCCTGTAGCATGTTAGCATACCATTACCAGTTTGGTCACTCATTTATCTTTGTCACATCTCCCAAGCTTCTCCAATCATCACCCCAAGATGTTCCTAAGTATCGTCTCTGTGTACTCTGCCCAATCCACTCTTTGCCAGACTATCAGCTTGCTTTAGTTTCTCAGCTACATTTAACATACCATGAGTCTCATAGCAGAGACCTCTGTATGATCCCTTGTCTGTTTGTTATTTAAAACTGTGGTATAAAACACGCCGAAGTGTTCTTTTTTGAATTTAGCAATGTAAGAAAGTGAAACTCCTCTCAGAAATTACTGAATAAGTCTTGCTGTTAATCTCACACAACTGCTAATTATAAGGTCATAAAACTATCCTCCTCTCACTTAGACTAGAACAGTCAAGTCTTACACAAAACCAGGTATCGAAGTGGCAATTAACGCCTTATCACTCACTTGTTGACCATCATCATCAATATCTGCTTCTTGAACCTAGCATGCTCCTGAAAAAGGCCAAAATACTGTTCATCATTACAGCCACATCTTCTCATGACCAACGCAGCCTGTTCCCTGCACTCTTTTCTTCTCAAAAGTAGCAGGGAGTACGTTGTGCACCAGATAAGCCATTCTAACAGCCCAACACCTAGGAAACCTGGGGCTTAGGGTGTCCCACTCTCTCTCCTCTATCCTACATGCTATTCAATTAAAATGTCTGTGACCCTAGACAGCAACTTCCATCAGCACACCTATCCACATGCAAGGCTGCTACATATCCCAGTTCTCATGGCTGAAGGGCCTTCTGCATTTCTTACGTAGGTCTCCAAGATGAGTGGAGTCACTCCATTCAGCCCATTACTTTGCTGAACACAAGGCTCTAAACTGCAACACAGCAGCTTCCTTCTCTTGCTATTGTGCTGACTTCCAAAGGGTGCTTTCTGTCTGCTCACTGCAAAATAAACACATACATTTCTTCTTCCGAGAGGATTTTGGAAGTGTCTGTCAAAGGCCTTGAGTCCATCACCAGCACTTCAGAGAGAAGGAGAGATTGCAATAACCTCCTGTGTCTGCGAGCTCCCAGCTGGCAGCCTTTTGGGTGTTCCTCATTCAGCATGCAATTTCCTTATGGTGCCCATGCCTGGTAACATACTAGAGCCCAGAGGTCTAGCTGTGGGACCTAAATCACAGCAGTCAAACACACTGAAGCTCAAAATTTTGCCTCCAAACTTAAAGCAGCCCTTGTGTTCTCTCTTAATTCCCACCCTGATGCAAACCCCTGCTCAGAGCAGACCATGCTTCATCTGGTGCTCAGGTGCAGAGTACAGGGTGCTGATAGGAAACAGTCACTTCTCTCTTTGGCCTTGCGCTTCTCTTCTGCTTTAATTATGTTGGCACCCTCAGCTGTGCTCACCCCTCCTTCTTCTGCCAACTTCACGTACAGATCTCTGCATCTGAGCTCTGCAGATGTGAACTCCAGCTGCACAGTCATCCCACTGGCAAAATGTAGTTCAGTCCCACCAATCACCCAGCCCTTCTTGATCACTACTGCAATGTCAATTAGAGTGAATTTTCTGTGGGGGTAGTTTCTGTCATGTAGACGTATCATGGATGTGTGTCTACACAAAGGCTTTCCCCAGGGAAATCTCCACAAGATTACTCAGGATAGAATGACTACTAGCCTCAACTGCTCTAAGAATCAGGAGCAAGTGAAGAGGCAACAAGTTAGGCAGTTCCTTTCCCTACAGCAGTACTAGGACACGTACGCAGGTCAATTAATTCGGCATAAGGCACAGACAATCTGTAAAACAGTCATTAACAGCCCAAGTTCTGGAGTCTTGATAACGGACTCCAATAAAGAACTAAGTCCAAAATCTCAAAGGTATTCAGATGTCTAAGTTCCTTTGGTTTCGGCATCATTAAGTACCTGGGCTTGACCTACAGAACTTCACCTGCAGAAGCAAGGCCACGCTCATGCATAACACCATTTCCTTTGTTGAGTTCATAAAGACTTCAGAACCAACTTGCATGCAAACATGGTAGTAGGTGGTCTTTAACAACCCTGGAACAAGCTACAAGGGTGGGCTAAAAGAGAAGCATCTTTTTTTTGTGTAATACATTTTTTTTCATTGTGCTACTCTTTAAATGAATCCCACAAAGACAGTTAGTTGGATCCTATGAAACAAGAAGGCTACACTTGGCACCTGCTGCGTTACAGATTGTGCCTGTGAAATTGAATTTACAAGGACAAGACCAGAGAGAATGGCAAAAAAACAAGGAGCTGTTGAAATGATGTATTTCCCTATATTATATTAATAATTTGTCATTAAGAATAAGCAAAGACTGCCATCCACTTAGCAGTGAACATCTCCTTCAATAAGTCTTCGGCGTGGGACCTAAGCTATTTACGAAATCAGCTTTTTGGGAGAATGACTCTTATCATACATTGCTAATGCACAAGAAACTAAACCCAGATGACTCTCAAGTACGAGTGCCATGTACATATTTATTAGACAATGGCTATGGAAAAGGTTGCATTCTGAGTGACAGGTGGCATTGCCAACATAACTTTGCTCTGCAGAACTGAAACCCAGGCACGTTGTGGATTCATAGATTTAAAAACACACATCCCTAAACAAAAGAAGCATAAAAACTGCCAGGCAGATGCCTGCTGGTTGGTCTTGTGGTTTGAGAGCACAGAAGAAATCTCAGTAGGTCAAAGCTGGCCATTGACATGAACGTGTTAGTAGGGGAAGAACTTTACATGACTCGGCAGGAACCCCCAGGACATGCAGAGCACGTGGAAAGGAGAATTGTGTTTGCGTGGGCCACTTTTTCCCAACTTTCAAGCTTGCTCAGGCAGACCAGTGAGGGCACAGGCCGTCATGCCAAGGGTCGCTGACGCTGCCAGAGATGGGTTACGCAGCAGCTTTTAATGCTGTACGCAGCAGCCTCAAACTGGTTGGAAAAGCAGCAGCGTGTGGAGCGGGAGCTCCAGCCAGCTTGTGGCATCGCGGAACCACAGAATGGTCAGAGTTGGAAGGGATCTCTAGAGATCATCTAGTCCAACTCCCTGCTAAAACAGGATTGCCCAGAGCGCATCACTCAGGACTGCATCCAGGGGGGTCTTGAAGGTCTCCAGAGAAGGGGACTCCACGACCTCCCCTGGGCAGCCTGTTCCAGGGCTCCGTCACCCTCACCTGACCCACTGGGGATGGGCCATCCGTGCCGCGGGAGCCGCCCCCGCAGGGAGGAGCGGCGGGTGGCAGCCCCCGGCCCCTCGAGGGGCTGTCGCCGTCACAGCACGTGCTTCGCAGGCGGGATCGCGGCAGGGAGGACGGGGTGCGGGAGGGGCCCCCGCAGAAGGACGGAGGCTTCCCCAGCTACGAAGCCCACCGGCGCTCGCCCGCCTCCCTCGCTCCGGTGCGGGTGAGGGACCACCAACCGCCGCAGGGCGGGCGGCGCTTCGCCCGGGCTCAAAGGCGGGGCGGCGGCGCGGAGGGAGGGAAGGAGCGTGAGAGGGAACGGCCGCCCGCTCCCGCCGCCCGCGGCTCCTCCCGGTAGCAACTCGGCGGCGACGAACGAGGGGGAGCGTGCTTGGGAGCGGCGGGGCGGTGCACGGTGGCGGTGCCCTCCCCGCGACCCCCGTCCCGGGTCCTCCCGCAGGGCGGACAGCGGCCCGGTCGGACCTGGACCGGGGACGGGGACCGAAACCTGGGGGGGAGGGGGTCGCCGTGCCCCGGGTCAGACGGGGCGGTGGCAGCGGCGGGCGCGCGCCACCTGCCGGTGGGCGTGTGGCGCCACGGCCACGTGGCGCCGCCCGGGCCGGGGCGCGCCCAAGCGCGCGCGCGCTTTCCCGCGCCCGCCCCCCTCCCTTTTTCCCCCCCCTGCTCCTCCAGCCGTCCCCCTTCCGCCCCTTCCTCCATCCCCTTCCTCCCTCCTCCTCCCCGGGGTCGCTGGCGGCCCTGAGGGGAGGGGGGCGCTGCCGCCGCTGCCTTCTCCAAGGAGCCTCCGTGCGGAGAGGCCGCGGGGGGCTGAGGGCACCTCCGCCATTCCCCAGGCATCCCAGAAGTTTTCCCCGGTTCGCAGCCCAAACTTTGAGTTGCGTGTTACATCTTTGCGGGAGCTCGGCCGGCAAAGGCTTCCACGCGTCCCTCTTTCCCAGCCTCTCCCCCCTCCCCCCCCCCCCCCCTCCGTCCCCCCTCCTCTCCGTGTTTCAAAAATGTGCGGTCCCTTTTTAAGCTTTAGCCACCTGGGTGTCCAATTTAGCGAGTTTATGGAAAAGAATGGCGTCGGAGCCATCCAGGGTTATCAAAGCGTTTGCGGCTTTTCTGTTCTGCTGAGAGTGGCTTCAAACGTGGGGTCTGTTTTCACCATCTGTAGTCAGGTCAGCAGAGATTCAGAGGCCAAGGTGCCACCAGGTGTACTCTGAATACTCCTGCTTGATTGGCTTTGGGTGTACTTTTTTGGTGTTTGTTCATCTTTCAGAATGAACAGCTCTGAGCTTCAAAATAAATAAAAGCCCCAAGGCCATCCATCCATCCCATCTTTGGGCACCAGAAGATCCTGTGGCAGATCATTTGCAATCCAGAAAACACCACTTGGGGGGAGAAGAGTGTGCAAATTTCATCAAAACAAATTCTGCAAAACGCAGCCAAAGCAGACAAGAGATCAGCATGAGAAACTTAGCCAAGTAGGTTATTTCCCACCAACTCTATTGCCAATTGTTAGAGGGGGCTTAAACAAAGCTAATTTTTTAGCTTTAATCCAGCACCAAAGCAGAAATAGACAATTAACAGAGAAATAACTATGCTGCAGAGTCACCCTTGTTTTAACAACAACCAACTGCCGTGTTAGAGCACGGCCTTTTTATCAAGAGATAATAGGGAAATCATTTCTGATAGTATCCATCTTTTGAGATCTTTATTAGGTGGTTTCTTTTTAAAATTCTGTACCATGTCATAATGTATCCTGGTGTAGAAGCATTTATGTAAACAATTCTGTCATGTTACCACCTGCACTGGAGGAGCTGATAACCCACCTGTACTTGATTCCCCTCCAGGCACGACGGAACAGATGGGTTCCTTCGATGCTCAGTTCCAGGTGATTACCTAAGGATGGCAGTAGCATGGGCAAGGGACATTCTGATATTGTCCTCCGTTTTCCATATCCTCCAAATTTTCTGGTTAAAATATACAGTCGGGTACAGTGAGCACCCAGTGTAAATAAGAAGAATTTGTCCGAGTCTTTTTACTACTCCAGAGTGACGCTATAAATACATGAAAGTACTGCAGCAGCTGTATCTTTCAAATTCTTACGGCATCCACACAGCAGTGTCTTGGAAACATGGGACTGAAAAACTCCCTCAGTTCTCAGATGGAGTTCCTATTATCGTAAGTAACTGCATCTTATGTTTCCCTTCAGACACATTTCAAGCTCTACCATAAATCAAGTTCATTTTCTCAAACTTGTCATTTGCACAGGCCAAGGGGTGACTGAAGTATAAAGATGCAAATGCTGATTTTTGGCAGGGAAGGCATTGAGAATGGAAAGGACAGAAAACATTATCAAAGTACTTTGGCTGTACTTTTTTTTTTACTTCTTCTAAACAATATCTTGGCCCAAGATGATGGTAGTAACCTACTGCAGTAACCAATCTGTCCATTGGGCTGCCTGTAGTCACTTCTTGGCTTCACCACCGATGTACATGCCACTAGTTGGAATCCTTCCACTGATTCCAGTAAATTTAACATCTAACCATTGCTGAGAAACACTGAAAACGACCAAGCACCTGTAATAGGTACAATAATGATAATCCAGGTCACTAGGGGTTTGTTAAGCCTGATACATGGATAGCCAAGACATTGTGCGTGCAGCCCATCTGAAATTCCTGTGCACAGTAATTTCTAAGAATCCAGTGTCATATCCACAGAGATATTAAGGTGACTACCTCCCATTTATCAATCAGTTAGTGGGAGTTTCGAGACCAAAATAGACTCACAGCCAGGGTCTTACTCACATCCACAAGGCATTGCTTGAAAAAGGGGCTTCAGGAACTTCAAAAAATCCTTGACTTTTGCTCTGATAACCAAAGGGCATATGCCAGAGCATCTGCAGAACAAAATATTGATGGAGAAGCCCAAGTCTACAGCTTCCCAGGGTGATCTTGTAAGAAGAGACTGTTACTCATGGCAGTTGATGGCACTTTAAGCTGATTAGAGGTAGTAGTAGCAGTGGGGCAGGAGGAGAGGGTGTGAGAGGAAGGGCCGGTGGAAGAGGTGGTGTTACAGTTAACTGCTAGCATAGCTGCAACAGCAGAGGTCCTTAAGTTCTTGAGGCACTTGGGTGTTAGGGATCTGCTTGGAAAGGCAGAAAGCATGGGCTGGTGAGAGAAGGCGGGGTGAGAACAAAGCACACAAATGCAACAGTTGTGTAAATGCTCTCAAGAAATCCTAACAAAGGCATATTTTAAAGTGTTAGTTTTACACAGAGATCTTGGTAAGGTGAACAAGTTTACAACACCAGCACCACTACACACTACATCAAATAATACACCGCTGTGTACAAATGGAAAAGGATATCTGACTTATATGGCATGGGAAACACTGTCAGCATTATGTACAGCTCAGCCAAGTTTGTGGCAGACCTTGCAGCCCAGCAGAGTGCCAAAATACATGACCTAATGGGTGCACATGGTCTCCTATTTTATTTGGTGATGAATACTTACCATAAAGCGTTTGTGGAGACAAAGAGAATAAAGCAAGAGTGGTATTCATGCTGTGTGCCAAGAATAATACCACAATGTTTATGTAGTTTGCCAAAACTATCAAGTATCACAATATACAGGCATTAGGCCAATTTGTCTGTCACTGACACCATCAACCCAGCTGACTGCAGCTGAAACCAGCATTTGGTCCTCTGTTTTAAATATTTCAAGGAATACAGGGTGTCTCTTTGATTTTTGAGTCAAATACTCTTTGCGTACATATATATTATACATACACACTTTAGTCTTGCAGGATACAACATGAACAGCCATTCCAAAGAGAATGACACAGAGCCAAAGCCTGCTCTAATTAAAGTTAACAAGGATGCATAACTAGTACCAAAAGTAAATGTGTTCATGAACACATGCAAATCAAAGTGACATAACAGCAGTAGAAAGTTACTTTCACCATTCTTCATATTCTCTGGGGTCGGTCAGCCCTGTCAGATGAATTAAAAATGAGCCTTATGACACAGACAAATTTTAAATTTATTTACCTTGATTTACGTTTTTACTTTTTTTTTTCTTTCTTTTTAAACAGAGAAGAGGTGTGATTTCAAAACAAACACCCAAACATGAAAAAGGGTAGCTCAGGAAAATTTGTACAACATAATCCAAGCTTAAATATTTTGCTCCTTTTTCTCTCTTTTATCAATAAGAAACCATAAGGAAGAATGCTCCCAGATACAATTTCTGAGGTAGTTTGGAGCTAGACTCAGATTTTGTGACTGGACATTGCCTCCAATGAAGTCCAAGATGAAGCATTACCACACTTTCAGGAAAGATGTTTTTACATCTTGGCCCAGATCGTGGAACTGAAAATTACAAGGGGAGGAGGAATGAGTAGTGTTAAAAGTTGTAAATAACACCAATGCATTTCAAATTAGATTCTGGTAAAATATAAAACAGTGAAGATGAAATATCATTTGCAGTAGAAAAGCAGAAAAAAAATGAGAGAAAACCTGAATCACAAGCAATGGGATAATCACATCACAATAATCACATAGCTGTATGCTGTACAGGGTGAGATGATTCAAAGGATCATAGCTGAGCAGTATGACGTAAGGGCCACTTCTACTGAAGTCAGTGAAGACATTGGTGCTGACTTTACAAGATAAGGGTTATACAGCCCAGAGATTGAAGGCCAAATGCCAGATATCTTTAAACTGATAACCTTGGAAAAAGATCCCTTGTCCTTTTAAATCACCTTGACTTCAAGGACTTGGGATGAATTTTGCCAGCCTGCTCCAGCGTGATTTGCAATAGGAGTGGGTAAAATGACTAAGGGAAAATGTGTTGCAAGGAGAGAAACTCATGATGTAACACAGTTTTAATTGTACTTAATTAAATTGAGTATTTCTTACTGATGCTGAGTAATATTTTCTCACACTGCAACTACTGTCATGAGCAATGAGGAAAAAGAACGCTTGTTCTGGCCACCAACAAAGGCTGCTGAATTTCAACAGAGCTGAAAGGGAACTTCAAGAGAGACTTCTGGATTCCAGATGAACACTTGGAAGTGATGGGGAGCCCTCTGTGTCCATTGAAGATTTATTCCTGAAACTAATCACTTTCCCTTTTCAGCTGTGCACCTGAAGCACAGCACACGCCTCCCTCTCAAGGCTTTGCCATCAGTCTGTCCTTTTCTTCAAGAATGACTCAGGCTTCACTTGAACAAAATATTTGAGCTTGAAGTCCTAAAATCCATTCCTTTCCCAGTACCTTGTCACATATTTTCCAATACTCAAAAGCTATAAATAGAGACAGATGGAGAGAAAAATAAGACGCTCATTCCCTTGAAACCTTTTGGGCCAAAAGAACTTTCTGGAGAAAGCAATGGAAGAATGATAACTATTTTGCTTTTAGAAACCTTTGAGTTTTACTCCTCCTAAGTAAGGACAGCTGATGTGTAAGGCAGTCAGCTATTTTAGTACTGTCATGGAACTGGCCAAGGAGTTGCTGAAATAGTAATTCCTTTTGACAGAAGTCAACAGACAGACAGAGTAAGTCAACTCCAGACAATTACCTCTGGAACCTCCCAAAAGACAGACTTCAGCCACAGCAAATTTTATATACATACCAGAAGGGACAGAGAAGGTGACTGTTACTTGTAAAATATTACCAGTTTCAGGGATGCACAATAACCTTTCACAAGTCCATTTTCATGTCCAGATACTCATAGCCAAGAGGAGACTTGTTCTGAAAATGTGCTGGGAGGATTGTTCCAGAAACCTAACGCTTGTCCTCTAGAACATCTCTTATCTCTGGCTATGCTTCAGCTAGTTCTGATAGTGCAGAATTATATCCTCCCTCAAATTTCAGTGAAGGAACAGAAATTTTGCATATATATGCCATTGGAGACAGGTTGACTGTATTTTAGCTGGCAAAGTTAGTATGTGAAAGATAAATTGTAGTTTATAAGCAACCTCAATTATATGCAATTTGCACGCAACTTGAATTGTATGTAAGCCTCAAGTTCTAATGCAAACCTCTTCCTTAGAAGTAGCAGTTAAACAGGCATGTAAATCGTCTACTAGATCTGCATTACTGTTGATGGTTTCCACCTTGGCTATTGTGCACGGTTGTAGCAAACAACTTAAGGAAGTCAAATGCAAGGCTTTAATTTCTTGACACAGGACCTCCATGCTGTTAGTCATCACATTTTCCTAGTTTCAGAAAATAAAACTAAAATCTGACAGCTTCTGGACTAGATCACCGGCCAATATGAACTAGCACAGCTCCTTTAAAAGCAAGTACTGTGTCTTTGTTTATGGAAAAGAAAGAAAAATCAGTCCCTACTTTTACCAAAAGTAACTATAGATTCTACGTCTCTTTCAGATGTGTCAAGAAGCAACTTTTAACTGGTAAACATGAGCCTGAATATGTTGTAGACTGTATGTACTTGCTTCCTTTCAAACCAGGGCAGCAGCTGTGTAGGCAAAAAGTGCATTTACACCATTATACAATCGGTTAAGTTGAAGTAGTTATCTATCTCTTTACTTACTAGTTATATGTTAAACTTTTATTCCCTGAATGGCTTGACATGTATGATACTACTGCCATGTCTGTCATTACTGTCTAGACTGCCTGTGTTTCAAATTTGGTATTCATGCAAAATGCTACAATAGCTTTCACCAGCAGATGTCTCTCAGGCTGTGCAGAAATGTAGCCTGAAAGCATGTGTGGTAAGACAGCAAGGAAACTGAACAGCTACAAACCTTGTTACAATTCCAGGATGTGACATATGGAAATTTTAATGAATGTGCTTCAGCAGCACAACTGCTGCATATAAAAAGTATTGGAGCAAAGCCTCGTTCGCTGCATCTCATGCTGTGCACCAAATCTTGAATACTTCTTACTGTTCCTTTGCCGGTTCCTTTGCCACCACTATGAATAGCCACCATCACTTGTTTGCAACATACTCCATGACTGCTTGTGGCTAGACAAGTTAAAAAGCTAAACTAAGCTCTCTGCTCCTGCTTTCAGGCCTGACAGGAATACCTCAGTGTTGCTCAGCGTAGAATGCTGTACCAACACTACTGCCTGTTGGCCAGAGAAGGCTGAAAATGACTGCATTATACAGGTATTTTCACAGCCATGGGAACAGTCTAGGAAGACCTCAAGTGGTGGCAGGAAACACAGCAATAGGACAAAACAGATGAGAGTCTAGAAATAATACAGACTTTGGAGGGGGTGGGGAGTGGAGGGGCGCGGGAGCGGTTCTAATATATTTTCAAATACAAAAGCTAAAAGACATCATCAAGGCTGCATGTGCAGAGAGCACAGTGATGCAGACCTCACAAGGAGAAACACTTGTTCTCTCTGCTCAGACAAGAAACCAAGTTGCAGACTCTTTCTCTCTTTCAGGTATGGGGGTGCTGAGACCACAAAAAAACAAGAATAGCAATTACCTCCCTAAATGAAGAGAGAAACTTTGGGCTGTACTCCACCACCTCGGCCCTTGCATTGGTCTTATATAGGTCAGAGAGTATATGAACCACTTCTCATGCTTCTCAGCAAAGCCTGTACTTTGGCAATCATAACTTTAGCTTCTGAAGGGAAGGGATGTTCAACTGTGGAGGTGAGCACTGGCGGACAAGTATTTGTGGAATACTACTCCCTGGATAACACTTCCCATATTCTGGTCCATACTATCCTAATTAAGGTTACAAGTGTATCTGTGCAAGTGAAATATATTCCATGCTGGGTAACTGACTTGCTCTCTTTCATCAGTCTTACCCATGACACACCACACCTATACACTCCTGCTCTTCAGATTCACAACTGTCTCCACTGACATCAAGGTGACTCCTCCCTACTTAAATCAAGCGTGCTGTGCATTAACAGGCTGGTGGCTTTACTTGAACATTCCTTTTGTGCATTTCTCCCATGTTTTGCAAGATGGCCCACCCAACAATGCTTTGTGTTGTGAAAGCTCTTGAGATGGAACATCTCACAGGCAAATTAATCTAATTCTTTTCAAAATAATTACCATATCATTACTTTGTAATAAGAATGTCAAAGGAAATCAAGGACAATAACCATGGGAATCTGGAAAGAACAGTTTAATTTATCAAACAATTAACAATCCAACAGTCAGCGTGGACAATGGGTCACCATGGCTGTTCAGCAACAGCTCATCAATTTTAACAAGTTTAACTAGGCAAACTGCAAATACAAAACTGAACAGGTTAGTTCAATCTATTTTTGGTTAAAGACTGCCTGAGCTGATACAGTGGTCAGAGAGAGACTGTAAAATGTATGTGCTGATGGAAGCAGCATAGCTTTATTAACAGCAGAGAAAATATTAAGAATGCCCGTCCCATAGCAAGAGGAAGACTCTCTAAAGGACACATAGGCATCCAGCCTTGGTCCATGCCACTGGGAATTGTGGATGTCATTTCCCTCTGTGCTTTTTCCCTCTCCAAATCCCTATGAGTAGCAAGATGTTCACACTAAAATGGAGCCAGGAATTGCTACAGCAAGGCCTACTATCCAGCTGGATCCTCAGCACATCCATATGGGCTTGTAAACACATGCTGGAAAAGCCCTAAATAGAGCACTTAGAAGACAGAATGCAACCACTCCAAGAAGATTTCATGGCTGAAGAAAGAAAAGCTTTAAAATTTGCCCAAATATGCATGTATAGAAGAGGCTGTAATGGCTCCAGAAAATGTCCTTTCCCTTTCGCAAATTATTTCTAAAAACAGAGGCACATGCAAACCCAGAACCCAGCACCCCTTCTCACCTGACTGTGAGCCAAGGATACACAGTCCTTCAGAAAATATGCTCAGTGCTGGGTCTCCAGGCCAAGATTATCAAAGCTGCTTTGGAAATTTGCACACCCAATGGGAATAAAACATTAAATGTTTTCAGCATCTTTCCAAGTATCCTTCATTAAGCGTTCAGGCTGAAGCTTTAAATGAGCATAGATGTATCTAGACCTTTCAATGTGCTGCCAATGCCTAATCACACAGAGCTGGAAACAGGATCTGCATTTTTTTCTCTTACTAGTTCTAACATATCTTAAATGTTTTTGGGGCACATGGCGACAATTTTTCTGCTACAGCAATACCATCACAGTTGCAGATGACCGTATCAAAGGAAATTTTGACCCAACCTTTCTCATGCTTTATCTGTAATTCCTTTGGCAAAGAGCTTTGGGAACAAGAGCAAAACTATTCACATCAAGTTCTCTAGACAATTGAACCAACAGCGTTCAGGCTATTTCACAGGTGACACAGGCTATTTCACAGGCGAAGGTCCCCAACGCACCCATTTCATGCTGAGCAGCCCCGCATTTACTGGCAATATGAAAGAGCATACTTTTGTGTGAAATGGAGCAGACTAAGCAGCGAGACCTCTGCACACCCACCAACCGATCATAATACTACGAGGCAAAGTAACACCAGGCAAATACAGGAGAGGTTTGTTGCCATCTTCTTAGTTCAGACTCGGTAAACGTAACAAGGTAAGTGTAACAAGGAAGGGAACTCTAATTAGATCTAAGGGAGCCATGGAGGATGACCCACAAATTTTTACTGCTCCTAGCCAGACCAACCTTCATGTTCAGCCAACGCTAGGCAGAGGAGACTGGCTTCCAGCCCTGACTCCTTTGAAAGATGGTTCCCAGGTTTTAGAGCTGTGCAGATCACACAAGCCACGGTCCTGACAACCATGAAGTAATACCCTCCCTTCCACTCCCCTCCCCTTCTCTCCTCTCCTCCTCACTTTCACTTGAAGTTGCTGGATTATGTGAAAAACAGGGCATTAGGTTCAATTTTTATTATACAGACCTTTGTGACACCCGGTGTTCTCCTCGCTCTTCTGCAGCAGCCTTGATTTACTGAGTCTGTCTGTCTGTGATGAAGACACCTCATAATTTTTGTAAGTTTTACAGGTTTTTCCTTTCTTTGATGAGATCTAGTAGCTACATCGGTCTGATGGCCCTGGAGGAGCAATGAGAAGCTCCATATTGCCCACACTAGAGGTGGCTGAATTTTCTATTGCCTAACGTGACTACTTTACCATGTAGGAAGAAGCAAGGACACATTTGACTATGAGTATCTTGTTCAATGCGCTCATTTGCTTTTTTTCTGATGTTAATGAGCTGCTCAAACACAATTCCACTCTCCTCCACATCACTTCAGCCTGGTTCTTAATACCACCAAGTTGAAAAAAAATCAGCACTGTTTAAAGACATCAGAAACACATCTCATTAATAACTTGAAATGCCTGATCCGCATTCTTGTAGTTCAAGCTGCAGACATATCCCCAGGGGTCTTACCCAGCTTGACCTTCTTAATCATTGCTTTTCCTTCCAGCATCGATGCTCTAATTTCGTAGACATCCATATAGACCAGCTACAGACTCAGAAACGCAGCGTGTCACCTTTAAGGTCAGCAACAATAAGGTTGTACTCCTGTTAGAGCCACATTCCCAGTTAATTTCTGAGAGCAGTCTGGGTTCCCTCCCCTTGCTATAGTAATAGCACACTGTATACACTGTATAGCATTTCCAGGACTTACTCCACTTTGTCCTCATTCCTTGTATGCTTGCTTCAGCTTGGTCTGAGGCTCATTAACATTTTGCTCCATTCAGTCTGCATGTGAGAAGAACACATACATCACAGGGAACAATTTGGAAACTTGTTTCCTGTGTCTGTATACAGTGCTTCCTCTCAATAGCAGCACACGGGCTCGTTTTCTGAAATGTCTCTGCTTTTCTTAAGTATAGGCTATTAGCACTTAATTTTTATTGTCTTTTGTGTGTCTTTAGCATCTGCATCTTCTTACATAAGAGATATTAGCATTGAGAATAATTATTTTTTTTTTTACAAAAGGAAAACAACATATTTCTGAAATAAGCAGAACATTTAGGTAAAGATGAGGGAATGAAAAAAGTCAACACATTTGATTGTGAAGCAAATGTTCTTTCAGCAAGACAGTTCTAAATGAAAACCAGCTACAGAACATCCGCAGAAAGATGGATTCAGAAGAACTCAACCTGATCTTTAACTTTTTAATCCAGAAGGCCCCATATAAAATTAAAGCATATGAGTACTAGTTACAGAAGAGGGTACACAAATTATCAGAATGACAGTCTTTGGAAACATGAAGCATTGCTTCAAAACTCGGATGCAAGTTTAGTGATAATATCACTAGCTCTCCTTTGCAAATTATCAGACTGTGCAGTCTAAATTAATTTTAAAAATCCACAAACCCTACAGAAGGGGCTATTGTTGAAGGGGCTACTGAATTGACTGCTGATACTTCTTCCTTACGTGCTGTTCTCAGCGCTTTTGGTAGAGTCTGCTATGAGCTAAACGTATCACACAAGCTACCTTTCTTTTTTTTCAGATGCTATACTGAATTAAAGGGGCCTAAAAATATACTGGATAATTTGACTGAAGCCAAGGAACACAGACCAACTAATTTAAAGGCATCTCTGAAAGATGGGTTTCTCCCCCATGCTCTATTCTTTCCCTTAGCTCAACATGAAAATACCATGTGCTCAGCCTCTCTCCTGCTTTTTGAACTTTTCATAACAAGAGAAACACCAAAGGAAAAAAAACTCCTTTATGGGACAACTGCTCACTTTGGGAAGAGTAAGAATCAAGCTTTGGTACACAATGGGCTGGTTAAGATATATGCTGCTAAAGATAACAAAATTTTCTTACAAATACTTGAGCTACAGAAGTCATTCCTGTGAGAGAGAAGTTACCATGAAACTGTCCTCTCTTCCATACAAAACTCATTCTTCCACCTTGGATTTTTCTGACATTCTGCTATGATAACAGAAGAACCATATAAATTCATGTCATCAACTTGCTCATCATAATCTTGTTAAATGCTTTAAAGGTATACTCATATTGCACTGACAGACACTCAAAAATACTTCCTTATAACTCCATTAACACCCCGGGACTATAAATGGATGTAATTTTCAGAAAACTGAATGTCTGCCAAAGAACTTTGGATCAAAAAAATCTTTTAGTGTTTTAATTTCAAATTTGGCCCAAAAAAGTCCAACCAAAAAAAAAAAAAAAAGTGTCTGCTTTACCACTTTACCAGAAGAGTTTTAAGGATTTCTTCCCAATCTCACACACAGAAGTTTAGCAGAGATATAGAAGTATCAGCACAATAGCTAGGAATTAATTGTTCATTTAAGGCATGTTGGACATACTGTAATAAAGTCTATAGAATTCAAGTAAACACTATGCAACTGGTTATCTTTTTTGTATCTTTTGTGTATAGAAAAACAGTTCTCAGAACACTTGCACGTAACTATTTAGTATGGAGTTCTTTTCAGCAGCCATCCTCCAGAAGCTTGTGAGATCTTTAAACATGTTTTGTTTTCATGATGCTCACCATGGGATTTCTTTCAACATCACTTATGTTCTAACTCACAGTATCCTGGTTTGAGGTAAAAGAGAACCAATTTTTTTTTTTTTCGGTAATTTTACTTTTCAGTTAAGACTCTTCTAACTCAAAAATTAACACCATATTTTTCAGACAGTGTCCACTTCCAGAGTAATCAAGCCTGATGTTTATAGTGAATACCAAGGAATGGCGTGCAGAGGGGTTCTTACTTTAACAACTAAGGTCAGCCAGCTTTGGTATACGACCTGTTGGAGGGTAAGAAGCAGAGGAGCGTAGAGGGGTCCCAGATGTAGGATGGAGTGCACCAGACAGGTGACTCAAACCTGATCAACAGGGTATTCTATCCTATCTGCTCCATGCTCAGTGTAAAAGTTGAGGGATCAAATGGCCAGCTCTCTTTCTTCAATGGCTGGCATTTAAGGAGGACTCTATCTGCTCGCCTGCCTTTGGTCCTGGATCCATATGTTCCTGAATCCAGATCAGGAATCCAGTTTCCATCAGTCACTGAATCTAGCCTGGGACTTCCCCAGTGCCTGCCAATGACATGACAGTCATCCTGGGAGCTTGATACTTGTTTTGTAAATGTTGCATATATTTCGGCATTTTCTTATTAATATTATTTGCTTTTTATTATTTTATTAGTAATATCTCATTCAAGTAGTTTAGTTTCTTTTTAATTCACAAGTCTGTCTCTCATTTTTCTCTTCTCTCCTCTGAAAGGAGAAGCTCTTTCTTCTTTGAGAAGACAGGTAAAAGAGAGCATCTGTTGCTTGTTTTGGTGGCCAGCCCAGCCCAAATCACAACACACATTTTTAGTATGATCTGTATCTCTCTCAAGGTTCTCTGAAGGTGTTCAGTCAAGAAGAACATTATTTTATTTTTTTTTAATACTGTAGTCTTTAAGTCCAAAATGAATACAAAACCATGTATTTTCCTTCAAACTGCAAACCTGTTAAAGAATTAGTCTAAGCATATCTTCACATTTATTTGGGCTAAGAGTAGCCATTTATCGGCCAGTACTTCACAGTTGGGCAATGTAGTTCCATACCACAATTCAATCCTGTACATTTTGTGTGATCTAGAATACACAACTGCACATCTTTTAACCTTTTTAACACCTAGAAGTTTTAAAAACTGTAGACATGCAACTTTTGCTGGTGTTGCTGAATAACTAGCTGATTATTAACTAGTTATTCAGTAGGCAGCTTCAAGTTTATCCATAAACCCATAATACCGATTTACAAAAAAACCTGAGACATCCTGCAAATGAATACTCCAAGCATTTATAACTGGACTGGACACTAAGTTTCGGTGTAAAATTATCAGGAACACAACTGCTGTTTTGTCTGAAGAGTTGGGGTTCTTTTTAATACTCATTTTAGCTTTCAAGGTTTTTTTTGCTATAGAGTTATATTCCAAACCGAGAAATTCAATGGTTGTGGTCACTACCACTAAAATGTAACTAGAGAGGCACAAGACATTTCTTGGGTATTCTTTTTTCTTTTTCTTTTCTCTAAGCAAAGCACTGGTGACACTTTTTCTAAATTTAGATATCTATCTGCAACTAGAACCTTGTCTTTTCAAATCAGATCTCCCTCCACATTCTCCTTGGGATCCCTGCACAAAGATTAACCCACCTCCTTGTGATGAATACTCTTCAAAGTATTCTTGGAATACTTTGTGCTCTGGGAAGACCAATAATCTAATTCTGTAAAAATAGTTTGATTTCCTCTAAAAATTGGCACATCAATGAGAGATTCCTCTGAAAAGATTATATTCTTATGAAATGTAACATCTCTAAACTGACAAAATCCTAAAAATTTCTCAGTTCTGAAGCGTATGCCACTTAAAACTGCTCCAAATCATCAGCAAAAAAAGATGCAATGAGCAGGACGCAGCAGATTTCAGCAAGCACTAATAAATAGTTCCACTGCTTTTGATATTAACAATTGTTTCCTAATAGCACCAGAGGTAATTGCTACAAACTAGTGCTGGTATTTAGTAACAGCAGGCGTAATAGGGCTGAACTCATGAAAAACAAAGTAAATATACTATCCAGAATATTTTTTTAAAAGGAAGTCAGTCTTTGAAGAGAAAAAAATGCATATGCAGTCAAACAGAAAGATACCAAAAATCACATGTAAATCCCCTGTGTAACATGAAAAAAGCTATATATCAAATGCTTGCAAATACAGTGTCAAAGCCAACAATGAAAATACTGAAGTGTTTCTACTTGCTAATTGTAAAGATTTTTAAAAGTGCCAGATGATTCACTCTTAGTTTAAAAAATAGAAAAATATTAAAAACATTTAGTTTAGTAAATGAAGAAAATCTAGACCAGTGCAATGTGAATTACAACAGTAATTCTGTGGTTTTTTTCTAGTTAAAGGCATTAGTTCGGTACATTTTAATGTTTTTTCAGTGCAATGTGATTAAGTCTTACTCAGACAACGGCTTTCTTACTAAGGACATGCTGTTGTGAACAGTGCAAGTTCATGCTATCCAAGTATAACATAAGAATTGGCGGGGGGGGAGAAGAGGTGCAACAAGGGATGTATCAGAAAAAAGTAACAAAACTGATTGTCACATTTTGAAATCTTTTTAGCATGTAAGCATTTAAAGTTACTCATAAATAGAAAATTTACAAAACCACTATAAAAATTTATCGTTTTCAACTCACAAATCCAACATGTGCATGTAGACATCTGAACAGTAGCTTACAAAACACATTCTGAAGGCAAGCAACCCAGCAGTAGGCAACCCCGTTCTCTCCTCATATGCTTTTCTTGAAACAAATTTCTCAGCCAGCCTAATCTGAGATACAAACGTCTTGAAAGGTTATAATCATCAAGGATTTTAAGCCACTTATTCCGTTTTCTTTGCCTGTCTTTTCTTAACACCATCACGCTGCTGTTCAGAAGACCGGTCACAGACTGAAGAGCCATTGGGAGATGTGGCACCTTCACCCTTCACTTTGGATGGTATCTTCTGCAGGCCAAAGAACATATAGCCTAATGCAGCCTCAATGTGGGCAAATGGAGAAGTTGTGGATCTTCTCAACATCATTGTTACCTATGAAGAACAAGGATAAGTTATAATAAAAGTTTTAATGACTACAGAATGACTGAAACCAAGTTCAAAGCTGAATTAATGTATGGCATTTCTAATTACACACATGCATGAGGCCATGCCACCAAGAACATAAATGTTCGTTTTAGTTTGACTTGATCAAAGAATGCTTTTCTTTCTGACCTACACTCTTCTCACAGCTATACACAAACAATGTGCACAAAAAACTGTAAATGTCAGTTTACCAAAATCATCCTTAAACTACACAACTTCACAACGAAGGTGAAGAGCAACATTTATGCGTAAGCTTTTCTACTTTGCTCAAACTGAAAATTTGTAAATAAGGCAGCTAGTTCCATTTAAATTGAAAAACTGCAATGTGCAAGCACCTAAATATATATACATACAGCCAGACCTTAGTTAAGAATTCCAGACAGCTATACTCATTCCATAAAGTTGGCAACACAGATTTTGCTGGAAATTCCTTAGAATACATTGCTTGGAATCAGAATAGAAAAAGCTTTTGTGTAGATCCAGGTACTAGACAAGTTTATATTGCAAGAGTTTCTACAGTTTTCAGAGACACGAAAGGTTTCTAATTCAAGACACTACTACAGGACTGTGCCAGACCCACAACTGTTGCTTTATTAGTTAAGTGGATGGTCGAGCTCTCAATTGTCAGGGTGATCATCAGTTTAAGAACTTAGTCTGCTGAAGCCCGAGAGCCAGATTCTGAAGACAGCTTACTGTCTCGCTTCCAGAATAACATTTGTTTCCTCCTCCATTTTAAACATTCCCAGTTCTGCAATGTC
The DNA here is from genome assembly GCA_004320125.1 of Scolopax mira. Lineage (NCBI taxonomy): Eukaryota > Metazoa > Chordata > Aves > Charadriiformes > Scolopacidae > Scolopax > Scolopax mira. The sequence continues at coordinate 81,681 of BJBW01006488.1, forward strand.
TTTACTGGTTTAGACAGAGAATTGTGAGCATCAGCTTCAAGTCTTGGCTCCCTAAAGCAACATCTCTACAATTTAACTTGTCAGCTACTTCATGGAAAACTGACTGTCAACCACAACTTTAAGATATTCTCTAGTCTGTTGAACACAGCAGCTTGGAAGCTCTTAAAATTGCCAGACTTCCTCTAACACAGAGACTACACTTTCTTATTAGCTAATAATTCTGAAGACAGGCATCATCCTGGAAATGAACAAAACTGGAAGGATTAAAGGATTCAGAGAAGTAGTATCTATTTTATTCTAGAAGTAGTTACAGCTACTTCAAAATGGTTTTGACACACTTTCTCTTCCCACCTGAACATTTATGTTGCAAACACCTTAAGCCAGATGAGAACCTAGCTGGCTTGTTTCACAAGCCCACAGATGACTGCACAGGTACAAGGAAGGCATTAAGTAGCTAGCAAAAGGCAGAGAACCAGAAAGTTTCTTTCTACAAACATAAGCTTTGTCTGAAATTATCAACATACAAGCCTGGCATATCAACTGTTGGGTGCCAAAATTCACGATTTTTAAATTTTATTTTTTCTTTACCTACACCAAACAGCATTAGTAACAGAACAGGTCTTCTGTTCTGCTCATGTATAGAAGGCTAAACACATGTTTAAGACTTAATTAGAGCTGGCCTTCCTATCCAGGAGGATAGGATACCACACATTCAAACTTGTGGTAGGATATTTGAGGGCATCTTTTTTTGCTCTGGAATAATGAAATAAAATAAATTTTGTTACTCAATTTTCGCGACACCTTCACGTTCTTACCTTAGAGATCACAAGAAAGACGGTGTATAAGAACACAAGGTTGTGTCTTGCTATTGGCAAGTATTGGCTGTGTTGCAGGGTGAAAAGAACTGCTCCTATCAAGGTTACTTTCACAGGGCTGGAAATCAAACAAACAATGTTAACTTCTATCCTCTACTCCATAGCAAAAGCTGCCGCAGCCTGCAAAGCCATAAATGTTCCTAGCATGATAAAGAGATATTTCTGCATAGAGCTAATGCAAACTTGCAGTAACAGTTACAAGGTCCAAATCTATATATTATTAAACTAAGATTTTCACTTTATATAGTATTACTATGCTTTCTGTCCATCATATGGGTAAGTATCCAATTCAGTACTGCTTTACACACCCAGCAAACTTGTTTTTGACAAATCCTCCTCAAATCAACACCTTTATTCAGACTCTATACAGCAGTTTGCTTCCCTTCTTCCTCTCCCAATATATCTTACTGAAGAGTTTAATCACAAAGCTTGCACTGCTCAGAATAAACTTAAGAATAGATTCCTCTCCTGTATGTCAGATGGTAGCTACTCCAAAGACTTGCTTAAAGTGTTGAAGAACAACCTAGTCCATGTCTCAGTCCACTGTCACACTCCACCAGTTCTAGGATCGTAATCAGCTTATACTTGATTTGAGCCAGACCTATATTACCAAGTTTTTCCAACATAGGTGTGTTGGCTTGAGGCACACAAAATTTATATCTAGATATTTTCATTGTGGTGGTAAATCCCTCAATAGGTGTGCAGTCAGAAAATAAGAGAACTTTGTTCAGTTATTCCAAGTCATCTGAAGAAAGAACATTAATATACTGAAATTGTGAAAATTGCAGAAAAATTGTGTGCATTTCTTAATCTGCATCTACTTGTGACATACAGATGACATTCCTGTTATCATATCCTGAATATCATACAGATGATATTCCTAACGTAGACAAATTCTTCACTACCTTTTCAGTAACTCTGAGATTTACTGCATCAACTTCCTGCTTAGAAGTCCAAAACCCAAATCTGTGCATACAGGCATCTCATCCATTTCCAGAAAGTTTTATCCATTTAACTTTGTAACCAACTTTATATCCTTAAGTTTTATCTATTAAACAGAACTTTTTCAGTTACTTTAAGCAACATCCACCATGGAAAAGGAGAACATATGCAAGTGCTGCCACAGCCAGTACGTGCTGCTCTAGTGTTGAAACTTTAACTACAGTGTTATTTGGGTTTACAGTACTATTATGGACAGTGACATCCTTCTTCTGGAAGTTTGCTTTCAAGACTGCAGGCACTGACCAAGGGAAAGAAATTCTAAATATCTGGAATTTCAGAAAAAGCCAAGAACTAACATAAGCCCTACAAAGTTGAAATATTTCCAAAGGAAAGGCTACAAATTTCTCTCTTGTTATTCTCTGTTGATAACAGTGGGAGGAGAAGAGCAAGAAGAAATAAATATTATTTCTAAAGACCTGAGAGCAACATCGGGAAGACCAAACAAATTTTAGGAAACTACCACAGTGAGCTTATCTTGACTTAGCAGTAGCTTATGGCTTTCTAGCCTGCCTCAATTCTCCTTCTACTGTACAGCCTACACTGGGAGCAATGTAATACTCCCATTCCCTCCTTCTGCAAGAGAAGTAACACTTCCTATCTGGCACTGCATTTTTGCTATATTGAATAACCAATTCGCACCTTCCCAAATAATTGATACATAGAGAGGAAAATAGTACTGGCAGAAAGAAAAAGAGGGATAATACTCAAAGGAAGCCATCTTAGTGACACTCAGAACATGCAGCAGCGCAGGCTTCGCCTGTGTACTGGTAGTACCACTGTCCCTTCATTCTGGATAGGAAACCATGTCCCTATAAGACAGATTGACTAAATACTGTTTCCAGGAACATACAAACAATTTTTGATGACTTGTCCTTCAATTTGGTGTTCTTCTACTGTGAACCTAAAATGACTAAAATGAATCTTCCATAAGATATACACCAAAGCACTGATTACCAACCTTTTTTTTTTTTTAAATCTGAACCGCCAGAAGTGAGTGTCAACATAAGTAGTTAGCAAAACAAGCCAGCAGGTTGCCGTTTTGTTTTAAAAAAAAACTTACTAGGACATCTTCAGTAGCTCATTGGTTTCAGGTTTCCACACTCCTCTCACCAGCTGCTCAAAGTTGGAAATTAGGCCACCACCAGCTCCTGAAATAATAAGCACTGGCTGACTGCTAGCACTAGACAACAATCTATTACTGCTCCCAGCAAAACTATTTACACAGATGCCAAACATGGCAAACAAAGCTCAGACTGAAAGAGATTAATCCATTCTTTTATATGTGCATGGCTTGCGCAAGTAGCATAAAACCTCAGAAGTTTAGTTACTTAGCAAGAACCTCAAGTTCACCTTGTGATAGCATCTGAACCGATCACCACAAAGAAATGCCTGAATTGCTGAAGTAAGCCTCCAGAGAGGCTTGTATCACTCCTTCCTTCATGTTGTCATGTAAGTACAGTGTCTCTCTAAAGCATGAGGACCCTCTGTGAGAAAAGTGGATACGTATTTTTACATTAAAAGAAAGCAAGACATAAGGAAGTGTCAAGACACTCTGGCCAATGAGACTAATAGGTATCGTAACCTGGGAAGATAATGCATTAGACCATCGTATTATCATGTGTTGTTTCACAAGGAGAACAGAACCAGAGCAAATAGAAACAAGAGCTGCACTAATACTTTTCTGAAGTGGTTCTAATGTTGTGACTACAAATACAGCTGCTAGGAATGTAGCTTCCAGAGTCATACTCCAAACAGCAGGCAGACAAGAAGTCTTATTCCTGTGTTTAAACCAGCAAATGGTTGCAACCCAAAAAGCTAAGAAATCAAGTTCTCTTCTTCAGCCACATGCATGGAAAACAGCTCTGAGGAAATACGCTGTTGGAAGTTCAGTAATAGCACTGAACTTACACAGGGCATCTATTTCTTGATTGCCATCAACTGGACATCCTACTAATACCTGCAAGACCTTCTGAAGGGGTAAGACGGTCTTCCCTCAAAGTAATTCATTGTCAACCCATACAGAAAAACTGCTGCACAGGCTTTTCCCTTGAGGGGATAACAGACTATCATATCCAGCACAGCAAGGAATGGTGCTACAGTTATGCTGAAGGGCTTGCCATTTAAATACCACTCCAAAACATCACAATTCATCAGAACACGATGTTATGCCTGTTACCTCTGGCCCAGCCCACAGCTACCATGACAAGCCAGGCATCTTTGAAGTGGCTGTTTGCATGTGCAATGCCAGCCGTTATCTTCCAAGTCCGAGTCACTTCTTTCATTCCTGCAACCAAAAGTCGAAGAGGCAGAAAGGCAAAGCACCGGTAGAATATGTCTCGTGGGCAATAAAACACAAGATACCTAAAAAATAGTGAGAAAAGACATTAGCATTCAAAAGTTCTTACTAAGGAATTCCTTTTCTAATAACCTTTAGAAGCACTTTTTGGAATATGACTAGCAGTGCATGAGATACTACATGTAACTCATTGTCTTGTACGGTACATACATTAGAACAAATCTGAAATGCTTATTGAGCATGAGCATCTGAAATTTTTGAGCATTTTTTTGAGCTCTTGCACCAAAATCATCAAACTTAATTTGAAATTGTTCTTACTGCCTCATTGTCCCAGAGGAGAATCCACTGAAGTACATAAGAAACAGCTTTACGTTTTACCGACTGTTCTACAGCTTACATATTATGCTTTTATAATTCAAATTATTAAATTAGTGTCTGACTGACTTTGTGTGGTTTGGTTTTTTGTGGGTTGTTTTTTTGATTGGTTGGGGTTTTTTTGGTTTTGAGGGTTTTTTTTTACAGCATTACAACAGGGTGGTAAATTACATGCTGACACCATGCTTTCATACTGACAGGTACATGGAATTATGTAATTTGAGCAAGAATGCCTCCACTAGTTAGTGTCATGCCAGGTGAAATGCACAGCTATTTTCAAACACATTTCACATCTTAGTAACCATCAATTCTAGCTTTTCCAGCTTGCCAATTATAAGCACATTTCTTTTTTTCAAAGTGTTGAAAGCACAGTACTGAAAATTTAGTATCTTTTATCAAATTGCTTTTAAAGGAAAGATGGCTAACAATGAAATCCTAAACTGATATTAAATGTTAAAAGATTAGATTATAGGGTATTATATTGTATTTCTTCAATCATAAACAAAATTCAGTTCCTGCAGAGAAATTTAAGGTCTGAAAAAATAATCAAGATTAAGTATCTAAATTACTTCACCACAGGAATAAGAAAGTAACAACGAGAAGAGAAGAGAAGAGGAGAGGAGGGGAGGGGAGGGGAGGGGAGGGGAGGGGAGGGG